>JARQOC010000007.1:214953601-215204066 GCA_033576535.1 Allobates femoralis | reverse complement strand
AAATGGAACAATGTATCCATGATTTCACTGCAATCAGAGATCTGTTCAGAAGTTGGACACAGAAGTTGGTGTGTGTAAAGCTGCCCTAATAGAAACAAGTGCTCCACTTATATGTTTAATCACCCACTCCTGGTTTGTGATGAGCTTGTGCTTAAAAATATGCATCAAAAAAATGCAGTGTGTGAATGGGGCCTAAGCCCGACATGTCTGTTGAGATCAGCTGAGATGTTGGGTGAATGATATGAGCACCACGCCAGAGCTCACATCAAAGGCGGGCACCTGATCCATGATGTACGTGTACATCATGGGTCAGGAAGGGGTTAACATTCTGATCAGGCCGTATAAAGCCCACTGCCATGTCATGGTGAACATCTCATGAGTCCCTTTCCTAGAAGATGTGGTGCCATGCACTTACCACCATCAATGCTGCTGTTCACAAGCAGGGTGGGTGACTTGGTTCTCCACAGCACAGCAACAATGGCCACCACATAGCACCAACTCCAAGTAATTAGATCTAAGAAAAACCTTACCTTCCTCATATCGTCAGAATATAAGCTGAGAGAGAAAAATAATAGCAGAACCTCTTTAGCAGTTTTGTGTTGATTTAAAAACACCTGGGTCAAATAAGAGGAGTGCTGTTCTAAGTAAAACAAATAAAAGGACAGTAATGCACTATGCCAGAGTTGTAAAAAAGGACATGGACTGCACATCCATAAAGCATACATCAATCTAATGTAGCTAAGCATAGGGTTCTTCGTATATTATCTGTAGATGACAAAAGGGGTTCCTACTATTTTTTTCTTAGCTGTTTAAGAACATGCAGAAGTTACGTTTTTCTGTCCTTTTTACATGTGTTGTTGTGTGGAAATATTGCTGCTCTGATGGTGTGCCTGTGAGGTGGAGTGTCTTGAAGCTATGAGAGTTTGTCTCGCAGCATGAATGCTGTGTTGCAGCAGGTCACTTTCTGTCCCTGCTGGAGCAGCATTGGTTTGCTAGTGTTCACCACATTTTTAAGGTTAGGAATTGGGGACCTACTGGGTGAATCATCATAGCATGGTTATGAGCTTAATAAATTCTGATCAGAATGTTAAACCATGAACCTCATGTTCAGTTTTGTAAATTTTCACCTAATGGCCATGAGACCAATGTCTGATTTTTGAATGTGTGATTCACGTCATTTCTGAAGTTATAGCATGAGTATGGCGATTCGATTGTTTTATTATAAAGTTTTCTTGCTGATATGAAAAACTTTAGACAAAAGCAATACATTGTCAGCAAAAGCACTTGTAAAAAAAGTCAAGAAATTTTAAAAACCCATGCCATTTTTTATTAGGAACAAATAAAGTGTGGGTGGCCTTACAAGCTGAATATTGAATCTTACTTTATTGAATACTTTTGCAAAACGTTTCTGCTAAAAATGGTAGAAGAATTTGTATTAGCTCGAGCAGGCTATGTTTTCAAAAATATGATCACAGACTTGACCCCTTCATGACCCTGGAATTTTTCATTTTTCATTTTTGTTTTTTGCTTCCCTGCTTCCAAGGACCATAACTTTTTTATTTTTCTGTCAATGTAGACATATGATAGCTTGTTTTTTGCAGGATGAGTTATAGTTTCAGATGCAATCATTTATTTTACCACATAAAGTGCAGTGAAATTGCAATAAAGTGCAATTACACATTTGTTTTTTGGGTTTTTTAGTCACCATGTTCACTATATGGTGAAACCAACATGACGGTGTGATGCCTCGGGTTGATATGAGTTTGTAGATACCAAACATGTATACCTTTACCGATATCTAAGTGTTAAAAAAAATTCAGAAGTTTAAAAAAAAAATCACACTTTTTGTGTCATGTTCTGTGATTCGTAGAGTTCCCACTTTTCAGGATGTGAGGCTGAGTGATGGCATATTTTTGCGACTTGAGCTGATGTTTCTAATGATACCAATTTTGGGTGGATGTGCTGTTTTGATCGCCCGTTATTGCATTTTATAGCAATGTTGCGGCGACCAAAAAACATAATTTTGCCGTTTGGACCTTTTTTTCCGTTACGCAGTTTACGGCTCTCATTAATTGATTTTATATCTTGATAGATCAGGCGATTCTGAACACAGCGAGCCTAACGTGTATATTTTTTATTTTTTAATACTTTTATTGTAAATGGGGGAAAAGGGGCTGATTTAAACTTTTATGTTTTTTTTTTACATGTTTATAAAAACTTTATTTTTTTATTGATTCTTCTTTTTACACAGCGCAATAGAGAGGCACCCTGCTGCACTATCCTATCGCTTCTGACAGATACCGATGAGCTGCAGCACATCGGTATCTGTCAGAATTGCGGACGGTGACAGCTTCTGTGGTCAAGTCAGGACCCCGCGCTTTCACATGAGCACCAGAGATCCTGTGATATTATCGCGGGACCTCCGGTGCAGGCGGGGAACAGTGCGTTCTCCACTGTGGCACCTTTGGATCCCACTGTCAGTGATTGACAGTGGGATCCAAAGGATTAACGCACTAATCGGATCACGGATCCGATCGGTGCCGTTAGCTCGACATCTCATCTGATGAGATCGGCTCAGATGTCGGGTGTTTGATGTGAGCTCCGTGCCAGAGCTCGCATCAAACCCCAGAATAGCCCATAACGTTGTACAACATCATGGGTCATGAAGGGCGTAAGGGTTTATTCACATCTGCGTATAAAATCTGTTAGTACAATTCGAGAAAACCGCATTGCACTCGCAACAATGTTCACAAATAGTTTACAGCATATCTGCTACTTTATCCTGGTCAAATTTCGGTGGGCAGGTCAAATCGCAGCATGCTTCAAGTGGCTGCATATCTCTCCAAAACAAGTCAATAAGGGCGAGAAAAGCGCATTGTACATAGATGGCCCATGAACAGCACATGAACGGCACATGCAATACGTTTTAACATCACCTTTTACATTCTTTAAAAATCTAGCTAGGTAGATGAATAGATAGGATAGATAGATAGATAGATAGATAGATAGATAGATAGATAGATAGATAGATAGATAGACAGACAGACAGATAGATAGATAGATAGATAGATAGATAGATAGATAGATAGATAGATAGATAGATAGATAGATAGATAGATAGATGAAAAAATACAGACAGCACTTCCTAGAGAATTAAAACACAGGTGCAGAGCTTTAACACTGAACTACATAATATAGAAAGTGCTGTCTGATGTGTGTGTATCCTATTGCAGCCCAGTTAACAAGAGACCTTATGGAGTCCAAGAGAGGTTTTATTCTAGTTAGGGACTCATCAAATTTAAGGTCACCTTGTTGCAGTTGATGACCAGGCATCTATTGACCAATATATGTGCTAAAAAGCTCATAAACCTTCAAAAGTAACAATTTTCATCTGAGTTTTTTTAAAAACTTTTTTAGTTTTTAGTTTTTCTCAGACAAATGACTTTTTGTATTCCATCTGACACTTTCATTTCCATATGTTGGCTTTAGCAGTGTACTGCTGTAATCTTTCTATATAAGATAGCTAGATCAATATGAGAAATATGGATAGATAGATAGATACAGTTAGGGCCAGAAATATTTGGACAGTGACACAATTTTCACGAGTTGGGCTCTGCCTGCCACCACATTGCATTTGAATTGAAACCTCTACAACAGAATTCAAGTGCAGATTGTAACGTTTAATTTGAAGGGTTGAACAAAAATATCTGATAGAAAATGTAGGAATTGTACACATTTCTTTACAAACACTCCACATTTTAGGAGGTCAAAAGTAATTGGACAAATAAACATAACCCAAACAAAATATTTTTATTTTCAATATTTTGTTGTGAATCCTTTGGAGGCAATCACTGCCTTATTTCTGGAACCCATGGACATCACCAAACGCTGGGTTTCCTCCTTCTTAATGCTTTTCCAGGCCTTTACAGCCCTCAGGTCTTGCTTGTTTGTGGGTCTTTCCGTCTTAAGTCTGGATTTGAGCAAGTGAAATGCATACTCAATTGGGTTAAGATCTGGTGATTGACTTGGCCATTGCAGAATGTTCCACTTTTTTGCACTCATAAACTCCTGGGTAGCTTTGGCTGTATGCTTGGGGTCATTGTCCATCTGTACTATGAAGCGCCGTCCAATCAACTTTGCAGCATTTGGCTGAATCTGGGCTGAAAGTATATCCCGGTACACTTCAGAATTCATCTACTCTTGTCTGCTGTTATGTCATCAATAAACACAAGTGACCCAGTGCCATTGAAAGCCATGCATGCCCATGCCATCACGTTGCCTCCACCATGTTTTACAGAGGATGTGGTGTGCCTTGGATCATGTGCCGTTCCCTTTCTTCTCCAAACTTTTTTTCTTCCCATCATTCTGGTACAGGTTGATCTTTGTCTCATCTGTCCATAGAATACTTTTCCAGAACTGAGCTGGCTTCTTGAGGTGTTTTTCAGCAAATTTGATGAATGGTTTGCATCTAGATGTGAACCCTTTGTATTTACTGTCATGGAGTCTTCTCTTTACTGTTGACTTAGAGACAGATACACCTACTTCACTGAGAGTGTTCTGGACTTCAGTTGATGTTGTGAACAGGTTCTTCTTCACCAAATAAAGTATGTGGCGATCATCCACCACTGTTGTCATCCGTGGACGCCCAGGCCTTTTAGAGTTCCCAAGCTCACCAGTCAATTCCTTTTTTCTCAGAATGTACCCAACTGTTGATTTTGCTACTCCAAGCATGTCTGCTATCTCTCTGATGGATTTTTTCTTTTTTTTCAGCCTCAGGATGTTCTGCCTCACTTCAATTGAGAGTTCCTTTGACCGCATGTTGTCTGGTCACAGCAACAGCTTCCAAATGCAAAACCACGCACCTGGAATCCACCCCTGACCTTTAAACTACTTCATTGATTACAGGTTAACGAGGGAGACGCCTTCAGAGTTAATTGCAGCCCTTAGAGTCCATTGTCCAATTACTTTTGGTCCCTTGAAAAAGAGGAGGCTATGCATTACAGAGCTATAATTCCTAAACTCTTTCTCCAATTTGGATGTGGAAACTCTCATATTGCAGCTGGGAGTGTGCACTTTCAGCCCATATTATATATATAATTGTATTTCTGAACATGTTTTTGTAAACAGCTAAAATAACAAAACTTGTGTCACAGTCCAAATATTTCTGGCCCTAACTGTAGATAGATAGATAGAGATTACAGATTAAGGAGCAGCATAAACATGATATAGATAGTGCAGGCTAATCAAACCTTTATTCACAGGTTGTAGATGCAGTCCGTCCAAAGAAGAATTGCAGCACTAAAGTTCTTAAGTAAAAAAAAAACTTTTTATTGTGGTTGGCACAAACAGGCGACGTTTCAGGTTGCAAGAACCTTTTTTCAAGCTCAAGGCTTGAAAAAGGTTCTTGCAACCTGAAACGTCGCCTGTTTGTGCCAACCACAATGAAAAGTTATTTTTTCACTTAAGAACTTCACTGCTGCAATTCTTTTTTGGACGGACTAGATAGATAGATAGATGTCAAACAGCTGTATAATGTCCTTTACATATTCTAAGATAGAACCCTTTAGATCCTATCATGTGGCACTAACTAATATTTAACCTTCTATTTTTGTTTGCCAGCTAGCATGAAGTAGACAGCTTCAGCCTGCAGTCTACAGATGACAACTTTACTTGGGTTAGGAATCCAAAACAGAGGTCTACCCATGCTGTTTTTTTTAATTATTTATTTATAAAAAAAATAAATAATTTTAAAAAACATGTGCGGCTCCTCTTCAAATTATATCACCAACCAAGGTGAAGCTGACAGATGGGATCTGGTATTGTCAGGGTGGGAAAGGCCATGGTAATGGGCCCTGTCCAGCCTAAAAATAGCAGCTGTTTCAGAACTGGGCCCTCCTTTAGATGGTCAAATTCTGGTTTAGGCTAGGGTCACACATGCATATTTTACTTGCTTTTTTTGAGACCTGCATTGCACCCATAGGCCCCCATGCAAAAAACGCATGCCCCAATAGCAAAAACGCATGCCCCAATAGCAAAAACGCATGCCTAAAGTGCCATGCGTTTTTGGCATGCGTTTTTGCACTTAAGTGAGGAGCAGCTTTGAAAAACGCAAGCAAAAATGCATGGTACCATTTAGTGCCATATAAAAACGCATGCGTTTCACATAGGGGCCCATGTTAAAAAAACGCATGCGTTTTTAAAAACGCACCAAAAAGCACAGCTTGCAGTATTTTTTGGTGCTGATTCAAAAAGCATGGAAAAACACAGGGTGTCAAAAATCACCTTAAAAAACACATGCAAAATGTAAAAAAGCATGGAAAAACACATGCGTTTTTTAAGGCACCAAAAAAACGCATGGCATGTGTGACCCTAGCATAAGGCTGGTTTCACACTGCAGTTTTTTCCTGATCAGGGTTCAACAAGTTTGGCTGCCTTCACACTACGGATTGGATCTGATACGTGGCTTTCAGCTTGAGCCAGACAGCCCCGACCGGATTTTGGCCCCATAGTATCCTATGGGGCCGGGAGGAGCCAGATGGCGGCTCTCTGCCATCCGGTTTCCATCTCTCCGGTAGAATCCGGGAGAATTCAGATTTTTCTTGCTTGATTTTTCGTTGCTTGCAATGTTTTTGTGTCCAAGGAGAAAAATCTCCCCTAATTGCCTTCTTCCGGATCCTCCCGGATTCGCCTGGATCCTTCCGGATCCAGGGCAATCCAGGGCTCCCTAACATGGGAGCCTATGGGGCCGGAGTGCCCCGATCCTGGAGGATCCGGGAACCGGACACCTGCGGCTGCACGCCGCTGTTATTTCAGGACCACGGCTAGCTCCCCGCGAGCCGCGGTCCTGAATTATCAGCAGTGTCAGGTGCGTGTGGCTGCACACCGGACCGTAGGGCATATTAGCCCTCCAGTTCTGTGTGCTGATCCGGGCCGGGGCTGTCAGGTTCACCCTAACAGCCACGGATCGGATTACACCCGAAGTGTAAAGCCGGCTTTTTGTCTGCCAAAACCAGGAGTACCTCCAAAACTCAGAACAGGTGTCAATCTAGTTCTTCTCTGCAAGTTTCACTTCTGGTTTTGGGACACAAAACCTGATGAACCCTGATCAGGGAAAAACTGCAGAGTGAAACCAGCCTAATCTTGGTAAATGTGGTAATGGCATTTTGGTTGATTCCAGCTGTGTAATGTCAGCTGTCATGAAGCTCAGTTGTTAGTAACGATGAGGCCTCTATCACATATCCGACATTACAAACTTAGTCAGGAATGACAACAAACATAACAGAAAATGTATTATTTTAAAAAACAATCCCCAACATATTCTTTGTTTAACCTAGTTTTGTAAAAAGCTGTAGTCCAGAGATACAGAGGTAGTCCACGGAATCCTCTGTGGTCACTATTACCCCATTTGCCAATACAACAGATCAGAGCAACACCAGGATTTGAGCATCTAAGGCGGGCTTCACACCACGGTTCTTCACTGTCAGGTTCTGTCCAGTATTTTACAGGATGCACTGAACAGAACCTGACAGCCCTGGACAAAACATAACGGGAGGGCAAATATGCCCTCCGATCCTGTTTTCTGCTGGAATTAGCGGCTGCCGCTGTCCTGTGCAGAAATTTCAAAATAGTGTCTGGAGGAGAGCTCTCCAGTTGCTGAAATTTCAGCTGTGGCTCTTTTAGCTGCGCTGCTCAGGTGCTGAATGAGCTCGGCTTGAATTTCAGAGCAGCCACTCATTCAGCACCCGGCATCCGGGAACTGGTTAATTTTTCTGCCGGATCCAGCGCCCATAGATTCCCATGTCATGGGGCAACGTATCATGCCGGATCACGCTGGATCCAGGAGGATCCAGGAGGATCCGGTTTTGATCGATTTTGGCCCCGGACACAAAAAATCCTTCAAGCTGCGATTTTAGGGTAAAAAACAAAATCACCCGGATCCAGCCAAACACAACAAACCGAATGGCAAATAGCTGCCATCCGGTTCCATCCAGCACCATAGGGATACAATAGGGGCAAAATAGGATCCAGGGCTGTCCGGTTCACACCAGACAGCCTCGGATCCAAAAAATCATGGTGTGAAGCCAGCCTAATGGAGGTATCAGATTTGGGATGTCTGCAACCTACCATTTTAGGCTGGGAAGGGCCCATTAACCATGGCCCTTCCTACCCTGTGAATTCCAGAACCCAGCTGTCTGGTTTACCTTGGCTGGTGATTAAATTTGTGGGGGACCCCACATTTTTAGAAATCATTTATTTATAGATAAATAATTAAAAAAAACAGTGTGAAGTGACCTCTTTTTTTGGATTCAAACGAAGGTACAGCTGCTAGCTGCAGCTGTCGGCTTTACCCTAGCTGGCTTATAAAAATAGGGGGACCTGTCACTCCCCTGTTGCATGGCAAACTAAATGCAGCGCTGAATGCAGCATGTCTGCTGGATTTAGGGACGGAGTTACCCATGTCTCTAGCCCCCCTGTAAGCTTTAAAAAAGACTTTAGAAACCTTACAATTAAGAGGTTGCCTGGGAGGGATCTTCTTAAGAGGTCCTGGCTGCTGCACAAACCTCCCTGCCTCCTCCTTATACATTCTGCCCCTCCTATGTGTCTGCCGCCACCTCCTCTTCTGCTATGTCTGCCCTCCTCTTCTGCTCCTGATGTCACACAAAGCAGCAGGAGAAGAGAAGGGCAGACCCAGAAGAAGAGGAGGCGGCTGAAGACAGATAGAGGGGGCAGAACACAAGGAGAAGGCAGAGAGGACTATGCCAGCAGCCAGGACCTCTTAATAAGATCCCACCCAGGCGACCTCTTAACTATAAGATTTCTAAAGTCTTTTTATAAAGCTTACAGGGGGCTAGAGCCATGGGGGACCCCTTCCTTGAATGCAGCAGACACGCTGCATTCAGCGCTGCATTTAGTTTGCCATGCACCAGGGGATGACAGTATTTATTTTGTGGCTAAACACAAGGCTAAACATCATTTAGGGCCACATTAAAAATACTAAAGAGTGCAATCTATCTATCTAGCTATCTATATATTCTGCCGGCTATCTACATCTTGATATTCTTGCTTTTTCTTGTGAAAAAAATATAATGTACATAGAGCAATGTAGCAGATAAAAGAATATGTTCAAAATGCACAGCACACAGATGGCACACTGATGTCATGCAGATAGTGCACAGCTAGCACACGGATGGCACATGGACGCAAGGTGAGGTAAGATCTAACCAGCAAAGCACTTGCATGATGTATTGAATGACACTTGCATGTCACTTGCATCTCACTGAAAGTGGTTTTAAGAAGCAATAATTATAGCTACAGTATTTTTCACATGCAGATGTGAGTGAACCTTAAAAGACCAAGAAAAAAATATATTGAAAATGCTTTAAAAAAGCAATGTTCATGATGAAAATTAGAGAATTACAGTAAAAAAAACTGCACTATGCAATCATTATAAACATGAACTTCTCTATGCAATATAAGTAGCATGTCAGCTAGTGATGAGCGAATATACTCGGCACTAGTTATCCACATGAATAGTAAAGTATTTGAGATATTCGTTGATCGACGTGTACTTTGGTACTTACATCCCGAGATTCGACTCCTCACTCTGCCTGATTGGAACCTGATTTTCAGTCACTAAACATGCAGGGATTGCCTGCCAATCATGGTAATACTTTAGCTATCTTTGCCACTGTCATTACCGTCTTTGTCTGACTACATTATAGAGAAAGTAGTGGAGCACTACTGGGTCACAAGGTACATATTAAAGTGTGGGTGCTCATCATGCCATGAAGAGTCAATATGAAAAACCAGAAAAAGCCATGACATATAAAAGGAGCACACCTGAGTGATTATTAAATTACAAAAATGTTATTCAACACATTTGCAGACGGAGTTTAAAAGCAATTAAAATTCACAAATTGAACAACAGTAAGGGGTCAATAGCATAAATATGCATTTGGAGAGGGGACAATCATATAGTTTGAGAAGACCAAGATTCAGGAGAAATATTATAACAAAGCCAGACTCTCTGGTATATTATACTGCAAAACCATTTATATAGATATACCATATATGCCAAGTTATAAACCATGAAATGAGTTGATTATTGGCCAAACATAGATACCCTATTGTCGACAAGGACTATTACTGGGGACTCCCAATGATGACTTATTACAAATACAGTTACAGATTAAAGCATAGAAATGAAAGCCGGGCACTGACCTGTTAACAGCGTTACTTGTATACTCCTGTAGCAGTGACGTGCTGTGGAATATCCTGTTGCTCAGCCAGAGTTCAAGACATTAAATCCAAAAAGAAAGATGGCGGCACTCAGCACTCCAATTTTGCAGCTGGTTGATTTATTGCAAAAATTACAGCAGCAGGTGCATGATACAGGGAGGGAGGTGCTAGGACTGACGGTGACCGCTTCGCAGGATGTCCCGCTTCTACGGGTCCGGTGTACACCGGACCCGTAGAAGCGGGACATCCCGCGAAGCGGTCACCGTCAGTCCTAGCACCTCCCTCCCTGTATCATGCACCTGCTGCTGTAATTTTTGCATTAAATCAACCAGCTGCAAAATTGGAATGCTGAGTGCCGCCATCTTTCTTTTTGGATTTACAGTTACAGATTATTTACCCTGGAGAAAACTATCATGACCGTATACAAAAACAGATACTAATCAATCACATAACCGCCCTATGTATTGTAGTTGGGGTAACCAGGTATCAGGCTCAGTGGTTAGGCTCCCCCAGAGCAGCTTGAATTATGGTACAATGTAATACAGTAAGGCCCCACAGACAGTGGAAATATCATTTCCTCAATACAATATCAAATTAGCTATAAAACATAGTACCATGAGTAAATAGTTAAATATTGATTAGTTGCAGTATATATAAGCTTGTAAAGGTCATGACCTAATATTAAAGTATAGTACAGCTAATGCACTGGTTGGTCACACTCATAAATAGCCTTATGCCCAAACGACTGCATATGCCCATGAGGGTGTATGACATCATAATTAGCCACACAGGCTTAATTATTATTATTAGTACAAACGTATCCATATACAGGGAAGGCCACCTCGGAAGTTGACCTCCCTGTTAGCGCTCAGCATATATAAAACAGAGAGAAAAGAGCATTTGCTAAATTCAATAATGTATTTTTATTTCATTTCATGATCTGAACAAGAGAAAGGGACGGAAAGCGAATCAGGGCCTCAGAAAACACCGGTACATATGTGTCTTTATGCAGAGTCGCGCAGGACTCTTTACATGTATAGTAAGGGGCAGAATCTGCTTTCACAGAAATATACAATGCTGGATTAGATATTGAGAGAAGTTGCACTATATATTTCACCATTAGTGGCCCAAGTTAACGGCACAAGTACAAAAATTGCAATCAACAATTATATGCACGGAAATAGTATACAATGTATTGGTCAAGTGACCAAACAACAACCACTGCCAAAGCAGTGTTTCACAAAGTGCAAGTAATAGTCAGGTTAGTTGGCAAAATAGACCATAAGGTGCATTATTAAGTGCAGTCAAGGTGCAGAATAGTATGGAGGAACTACTGTAACCAGCAGTCCCTACTATATCACAGCATGTAACCAAGAATTTGAACAGCAGACAGTTTGCCCCATTATAGTTACCAATATACCGGTGTCTTACAGGACCCGGTGGAGGGAACAAGTCAGGGCTGCAGACCCCGACGCCGTTTCGTGGCTAAGGGAAACCCCTCACAGCCACTTCATCAGGGGTCACTTGACCAATACATTGTATACTATTTCCGTGCATATAATTGTTGATTGCAATTTTTGTATTTGTGCCGTTAACTTGGGCCACTAATGGTGAAATATATAGTGCAACTTCTCTCAATATCTAATCCAGCATTGTATATTTCTGTGAAAGCAGATTCTGCCCCTTACTATACATGTAAAGAGTCCTGCGCGACTCTGCATAAAGACACATATGTACCGGTGTTTTCTGAGGCCCTGATTCGCTTTCCGTCCCTTTCTCTTGTTCAGATCATGAAATAAAAATACATTATTGAATTTAGCAAATGCTCTTTACAGGCTTAATTACCAGTAAATCTGTGTTCACTATAGTGATCAGTGTTAATCTCAGTATATATTTTATGTAATAAGATCACCACAGTGTTTAATAACACTATTCCACCTAATGTGGTAAAACATATATCAGTGTTGCTTAGATATGCTATGGGTCATACAGATCTTAGTCAATATAAGTTATTAGTATGGATGGAGCTCCATAGTCACCCATAAGGCTAAATTGTCCCCAGGCATGTAGTGAAAGGACCCCTACACAAGGCCCTACTACTGGTCTGACTACATTGCATCTTTATAACGCCCGTAGACATCATCTTGTGAGCAGTGCATATTTTAATAGCATAGGGAGAGTTGCTGCTGGAGATGGGATACTGTCTTTTTGCATTCCAGTACCTGCTGTTGCAAGATTAAACATACAGTCCTTTTAATGACTAACCTATAATACCACTGTTAGTAATTTGTTCAGAAAAAAATTCTGGGGTACGGTCTGCATGTTGGTAAACCAGGTGATGTTGCTCAGGTGATCTGCTATCATCGCTCTGTGTGACACCGCAACAGCGATGTTGAAAGCAACTTCCCCTATTCAATGTTAATGATCGCTCGCTGGGTTGAGTTGAAGCCTTGCAGCGAAAGTTGCTTTCAACATCGCAGCGGCTGCGTTGCCGGCGATGTCTCTGCGCGTAACATCTTCCCTAGCAATCTTGGCTAAATGCGCAAAACGTGCGCGCTTCTGTGATTTGCCGGCGATGTTACCGGCGATGTTGCCGCGTGTAATGGTACCTGAAGTGCACCGGCGGGTTTCCGCAAGTCCAGAGGCACTGCATTCGAGATGCTCGCCTCCGGATCGTGAATACATACCCTTAAAGCTTCTGGATTTTTTTGCTCTTACCAAACATTTTATGTTCATTCCTTTTCAAAAATAAATATATACTGTAAATATTTTCAAATTTACACATTTTACTGCAATTGTCTTCTTCTCACAGTATGCATGCCAAAAATAATTGCTTTTTTGGACACTTACCGTATATACTCGCGTATAAGCTGAGTTTTTCAGCCCAAAAATTGGGCTGAAAAGTACACCCCTCGGCTTATACGCGAGTCAGTGCTGTATACTGATGTATACATCGGTACATACCGATGTATACATCGGTATACAGCAGCCCCCACAATGCAGGGCCCCCCCAGCCTCGCTCCGGTCACCTGTAAAGGAAACTATACTTATCACAGTGCCGCTGTCCCCGCCCGCTCTCACCCGCGTCTTCTTCCTGTTTCTGTGTCATTCCCTGCGACGAGCACAGGAAAGAGGAAGAAGACGCATGAAGATGGAGGATCGTGGACGGCAGCGGCGAGCGGGCGCGGACAGCGGGACATTGATAAGTATAGTTTCCTTTACAGGTGAACGGAGTCAGGCTGGGGGGCCCTGGATTACGGGGGCTGCTGTATACTACCGCTGGGGCTGCAATATACTACCACTGGGGCTGTATACACCACTGGGGCTGCAATACCACTGGGGCTGCTGTATATAGGGGCTGCAATACCACTGGGGCTGCAATACCACTGGGGCTGCTGTATATAGGGGCTGCTGTATACACCACTGGGGCTGCAATACCACTGGGGCTGCTGTATATAGGGGCTGCAATACCACTGGGGCTGCAATACCACTGGGGCTGCTGTATATAGGGGCTGCAATACCACTGGGGCTGCAATACCACTGGGGCTGCTGTATATAGGGGCTGCTGTATACACCACTGGGGCTGTAATACCATTGGGGCTGCTGTATATAGGGGCTGCAATACCACTGGGGCTGCTGTATATACCACTGGGGGCTGCTGTATATCATACTGCTGGGCCTGTATACCACTGCTGGGGGCTGTATACCTGTGCTGGGGTCCACCCTCGGCTTATACGCGAGTCAATAGATTTTCCCAGGTTTTGGGGGCAAAAGTAGGGGGGTCGGCTTATACACGGGTCGGCTTATACACGAGTATATACGGTATTTAAGAAATTATATTTGAAATCTGTAAATGACATAACAATGCTGCGACCTGTTCTGTGCCTCCACATAATAACATTGATTCCCTCTATTAATCCATAAAGTAATAATACCTCCGCTATGCGTCCACATTATTAATAGTGTAAAATTCAGTAATTTTATATAATAATACTGCCACCTTATTTGCCTCTATGTAGTTATTATGCCTCCAAATAATAGTAGTGCCCCTCAATTTAACCCCTCGTAGAAATAGTGTCCCCATATTGTCTCTGTTAAGTAATAGTTTCCTCTATGTGTCCATATAATAATAACACCAGACAAGATTTAATTTGTCTACAGATTTACTGATCTCAGAAGTGTCATTCTTGGAGGTCAAAAAATGAACAAAGAAAGAGTAATACCTAAGGTAACATAAAAATAGAGAAGTCTTAATAGATTCTTAATTAGATTGCTATAGGAAGTTTGGCTGAAAGTAGATAATCGACCCAGACAGAAGGATGAGCAGAAACATTAGAGTAAAGAAACTTCTTGAGTGACTAGTTGGTACTAGGGATGAACGAGTACTGAAATACTTGGACTCGCTATACTTGTAACGAGTAGGTCCCGATACTCGTTTTTTTTTTACAAGTCTAACAAGTCCAATGTAAGTCAATGGGGAAGCAAGTAATGCAAGTAATTCCTCTGCTGCCAGACCCTATAAAGAGGTTTGGCAGCAGAGGAAAAGGCTGCAATGGCCACATGATTGTTTAAAAGCCGGCGATAAAAAGCCGCCGGGTTTTAAACAATCATTAAGCCCCCCGCTCCCCCCGCCGCCTCCCCACCCGATCCTAAGTTAGGATCGGGTGGGGAGTGCAGCACCAGTGAGCGGGGAGCGCAGGAGCCGGGCGGGGAAGCTGGCAGTGCAAAGACTTCACCACCGGCTTTCCCTGTCTGTGCTGCGCTCCCCGCTCACTGATGCCCCCTCCCCGCTGCCTGGTGCTTCGCTCCCCACCCGGTCCTAACTTAGGATCAGGTGGGGAGTGGGCGTCAGTGAGCGAGGAGGGGGCATCAGTGAGCGGGGAGCGCAGCACAGACAGGGAAAGCCGGCAGTGAAGTCTCACTGCTGGCTTTCCCGCCTGTAGTTTTCAAATGAACAGCTGATTCAAGTCAGCTGTTCATTTGAAGTAGCGCTGCTGTCTGGGTTCATGTGAGTTCATGCTTGCCTGCATGAACTCACATGAACTTTCCCACGGGTGAACAGCTCTGCTACATCTCTGGTAGAGGTTCTCTACCAGAGATGTAGCAGAGCTGAAAAGAACCCTGGATTGGACTACGTCGGACGGAAGAGGATTTATAATAAAGATGGAGTCTCTAAGTGTCTTTTTTGTTTTATTTCTAATAAAATATTTTTTGTCTGTGTTGTGTTTTATTGTAAAAAATTCTCTAGAAATTCATGGCGGTCATGTCTACTATTGGCGTGACCACCATGAATTTTGGGCTTAGGGCCAGCTGATAACAAAAAGCTGGCCCTAACCCCTTTATTACCCAGTGAGCCACCGCACCAGGGTCCTGGAAGAGTTGGGTTCAGCGCCTGAACATGGCGCTTCAATGAACACGCCATTTTCTGGGGCAGCTGCAGGTTGCCATTCACAGTGGGGGGTGCCCAGAAGGCTTGGGCCTCCCTGCGCTGAAGATTCCAGCCCCAAGCTACCTAGCTGTATTTGGCTGGACATAGAAATAGCACGGAGCCCTTGCATTTTTGTTTCTTATTACATGAAATTCATGAAATAATAAAAAATAAGGACTTCCCGATATTTCTGTGTCCAGGCAGGTACAAATAGTCAGCTGGGGGTTGGGGGCAGACCATTGCCGCCTGCTGTATCCGACTGGCATACAAAATGACGGTGAAGCCCACTTCAAAATTTTTCTGAAAAATCCATTAAAAAATCCTATAAAAAATGGACTGCATCTTTATTAATCCATCAACCATGGTCAAGGGGTTAATAAAGATGCAGTCCCTTTCATTAATATTGTTTTTTTTATTTTTCAGAAAAAAATTTGACGTGGGCTTCGCCATATTTTTGTATCCAGCTGGATACAGCAGGCAGCGATAGTCTGCCACCAACCCACAGGTGCCTACTTGTACCTGGCCGGACACAACAATATAGGGAAGCCTCTTTTTTTATTATTTAATCAATTTCATGAAATAATAAAAAAAAAATGCGTGGGGCTCTGCGATATTTCTAAGTCCAGCCAGATACAGCTAGGCAGCTGGGGGCTGGAATGTGCAGCGCAGGGAGGTCCAAGCCTTCTGGGCACACCCTGCTGCGAATAGCAGCCCGCAATCGCCCCAGAAGATGGCACATTCATTAAAGCGCCATGTTCTGGCGCTGAAACCAAATTTTCCAGGGCCCTGGTGCAGTGGCTCTATGGGTAATAAAGGGGTTAGGGCCATCTTTGTATTATCAGCTGGACCTAAGCCCGAAATTCATGGCGGTCACGCCAATAGTGGACATGACCGCCATGAATTTTTAGTAAATTCTGTAAAAAAAAAACACAACACAGAGAAAATTTTTTTTATTAGAAATAAAACAAAAAAGACATTTAGTGACTCCTTCTTCATTAAAAAAAATCCTCTTCCGTCCAACATAGTCCATAAACGCAATCTCAGCACTGCTACATCGTGCTGCATAGACACACATGTCTATGCAGAGCAGAGCAGGTTGAGAAATGACTACAACAGTCAGGGTTCACCTCAGGTCATAGCTCAGGCTATGACTGTGGGTGAACCCTGCTGTCACATCCTGAAGACTGCCGCCGGAGATTGCCGACAGCCTGCAGAGTAGTGAATAAACTGGAAGTCATTAACTTCCGGTTTATTCACAGCTCTGCCGGCGCTCGGCCATCTCTGGCGGCCAGTGGCAGCAGTATGGCTGTGACAGCAGGGTTCACTCGCGGTCATAGCCTTATCTATGACCTGATGTGAACCCTGCCTGCTGTAGTCATTTCTTAGCCTACTCTCCCTCTGCATAGACATCTGTGTCTATGCAGAGCGATGCCGCAGTGTGGATATGTCGTTTTAGGACTACAGCAGACAGAAGAGGATTTTTTTTATTAAAGATGGTATTTTTTGTTTTATTTCTAATAAAAACATTTTTCTCCATGTTGTGTTTTTTTTTAAACAATTTACTAGAAATTCATGGTAGGCATGTCTAATATTGGCGTGACCCCATGAATTTCGGGCTTAGGGCCAGCTGATAACAAAAAGCTCGCCCTAACCCCTTTATTATCCACTGAGCCACCACACCAGGGCCCTGGAATAGTTGGTTTCAGCACCTAAAGATTGTGCTTTAATGAACGCGCCATCTTCTGGGGTGGCTGCGGGCTACCATTCACAGCAGGGGGTGCCCAGAAGGCTTGGGCCCCCCTGCGCTGCGGATTCCAGCCCTCTGCTGCCTAGCTGTATGTGGCTGGATATAGAAATAGCGCGGAGCCCTACACATTTTTGTTCATGCCAATATTAGACATGTCCCCCATGAATTTCTAGTAAATTGTTTAAAAAAAACACAACACAGAGAAAACATTTTTTATTAGAAATAAAACAAAAAATACTATTTGTGACTCCATCTTTAATAAAAAAAAATCCTCTTCCGTCCGCCTTAGTCTTAAAACAACATCTCCGCACTGCTACATCGCTCTGCATAGACACACATGTCTATGCAGAGGGAGAGCAGGCTAAGAAATGACTACAACAGTCAGGGTTCACCTCAGGTCACTTCTCATCCTGCTCTGCTCTGCATAGACATGTGTGTCTATGCAGAGCGATGTAGTAGTGCTGAGATTGCGTTTATGGACTACATCGGATGGAAGAGGATTTTGTTCAATATAGATGGAGTCATTAATGTCTTTTTTGTTTTATTTCTAATAAAAAAAATTTCTCTGTGTTGTATTTTTTTTTTTTACAGAATTTACCAGAAATTCATGGCGGTCATGTCTACTATTGGCGTGACCGCCATGAATTTCGGGCTTAGGTCCAGCTGATAATACAAAGCTGGCCCTAACCCCTTTATTACCCAGTGAGCCACCGCACCAGGGCCCTGGAAGAATTGGGTTCAGCGCCTGAAGATGGCGCTTTAATGAAAGCGCCATCTTGTGGGGTGGCTACGGGCTGCCATTCGCAACGGGGGGTGCCCAGAAAGCTTGGGTATCCCTGCGCTGCGGATTCCTGCCCCCAGCTGTCTAGCTGTATCTGGCTGGACATAGAAATAGTGCGGAGCCCCACGCATTTTTTTTTATTATTTCATGAAATAATAATAAAAATGGGGCTCCCCTATATTGTTGAGTGCAGCCAGGTACAAATAGGCACCTGGGGGTTGGTGACAGCCCGTCGCTGCCTGCTGTATCCGGCTGGATACAAAAATACGGCGAAGCCCACATCAAATTTTTTTCTGAAAAAATCCAAAAAACAATATGAATGAAAGGGACTGCATCTTTATTAACTCCTCGACCATGGTCGATGGAATAATAAAGATGCAGTCCCTTTTTATAGGATTATTTAATGGAGTTTTCAGAAACATTTTGACGTGGGCTTCGCCGTCTTTTCGAATGCCAGCCGTATACAGCAGGCGGCAATGGTCTGCCCCCAACCCCTAGCTGACTATTTGTACCTGCCTGGGCACAGAAATATCAGGAAGCCCTTATTTTTTATTATTTCATGAATTTCATGAAATAAGAAAAAAACATGCATGGTGCTCCACACTATTTCTATGTCCAGCCAGGTATGGCTAGGCAGCTGGGGGCTGGAATCTGCAGCACCGGGAGGCCCAAGATTTCTGGGCACCCCACGTTGCGAATGGCAGCCTGCAGTCACCCCAGAAAATGGCGAGTTTATTAAAATGCCATGTTCTGCCGCTGAACCCAATTCTTCCAGGGCCCTGGTGCGGTGGCTCACTGGGTAATAAAGGGGTTAGGGCCAGCTTTTTGTTATCAGCTGGCCCTAAGCTTAAAACTCATGGGGTCATGCCAATATTAGACATGCCCCCCCCCCCCATGAATTTCTAGTAAATTGTTTAAAAAAAAACACAACACAGAGAAATTTTTTTTATTAGAAATAAAACAAAAAAGACACTTAGAGACTCCATCTTTATTATAAATCCTCTTCCGTCCGACGTAGTCCAATTCAGGGTGCTTCTTTAGCTCTGCTACATCTCTGGTAGAGAACCTATACCAGAGATGTAGCAGAGCTGTGCACCCGTAGGAAAGTTCATGTGAGTTCGTACAGGCAAGCATGAACTGACATGAACCCTGACAGCAGCGCTACTTCAAATGAACAGCTGACCTGACTCAGCTGTTCATTTGAAACTACAGTGAGCAGCAGTGAGACTTCACCACCAGCTTTTCCTGTCTGTGCTGCACTCCCCGCTCACTGATCCCCCTCCCCACCTGATCCTAAGTTAGGACCGGGTTGGGACCAGGCAGCGGGGAGGGGGCATCAGTGAGCGGGGAGCGCAGCATAGACAGGGAAAGCCAGCGGTGAAGTCTTTTCACCGTCAGCTTCCTCGCCTGGCTCCTGCGCTCCCCGCTCACTGGTGCTGCACTCCCCACCCGATTCTAACTTAGCATTGGGTGGGGGGGTGTCGGGGGGAGCGGAGGATCCCGCTGTCAGGCTGCAAGGAAGCAAGTAGGGAGCTTAATGATTGCTTAAAACCTGGCGGCTTTTAACCGCCGGCTTTTACACAATCATGTGGCCATTGCAGCCTTTTCCTCTGCTACCAGACCTCTTTATAGTGTCTGGCTGCAGAGGAATTACTCGCATTTCCAATTGATTTACATTGTACTCGTCACTTTGTGAGTAATCGCAAGGATACTCGCAGAGTAACGAGTAGCCTGAGTACCTTACTGTTCGGCGTGTACCGAATAGTAACGAGTATACTAGCTCATCCCTAGTTGGTACTTTAATTTTGACAATTTTTTTCTGGGTGATTAGCAAATGAAAAGGGTAATTTTATATTGATCAATAAAAGTTTTAACTTTTTTTACTTACTTTAAATGGCACGCCACTCCCACATCCTGAGACCAGTTTCTATCTATGCAAAAAATAAAAAACTGACCAGCACATTCAAAGACAACAATGTAAGCATGAACAGGTTCATGCTGCTATGACAGCATAATACACAAACAAGAGGATATAGCAGGATCTGCAAGTGCTAAGACATATGCCAACATTGAAAACACGTGAAATCTGAATTGTATTACTGCTATATGAAATATACTTAAAAAAATAAAGGTACTTAGGGTGGCTTCACACCACGATTTTTGCACTGTCAGGATGTGTCCGGTGCTTTGCAGGAGGCATTGCACACAGCCTGACAGCTCCAGACAAATAGAACCAGAGGGTTAATATGCCCTCCGGTCCTGTTTGTAGCCGGATGCTGTAGAATGCAGCTGAGGTAGCTGTCCCCTGCAGAAATGGTACTGAACCACTTCACAGGGGACAGCTCCCTGATGCTGAAGTTCAGCATAGCTCACGCTGAACTTCAGCCTCCGGTGTCCGACTCCCAGATCCTCCCAGCGATCCCGCGCCATAGACTCCCATGTTATGGAGCGTCGGATTACCCCGGATCCGTGAGGATCCAATTTGGGCAGATTTTTTGCCCCGGACACAAAAATGTTGCTTGCAATGTTTTTGTGTCTGAGAGGAAAATCCGAATACACCCGGATCTTCCCGGACAGATGGAAACCGGATGGCAGATAATTGCCATCCGGCTCCATCCTACCCCATAGGGCAACATTACAGCAAAATCGGGTCTGGCGCTGTCAGATTCACCCCGGACAGCCCCAGGCCTGATGGTGCCGTGGTGTGAAGCAAGCCTTAGTGCATACATTGGTGAACCTGTCAGCCGCAGCAATCCATCTTTTTTTGACACAGCTGATTTATGTGTAAGTACCTTTATTTTTTTAATTATATTTCATATAGCAGTTAATACAATTTAGATTCCATGTGTTCAATCTTTGCATATTTCTTGGCACTTACAGAGGTTGCTGTATCCTATAGTTCAGATGCTTTCAATATTAGCAGTCAAGTGGCTTACAAAAGCATTCAGCCATGATTTTTTCATGTTTATATATTGTGATGTACCAACTAGATGTATCGTGAGAGACAGGTATGTATCGAACAGACAGAAATCTGCAATCTAAATCCAGGACAGTTTGCTGAGTCATGTTGTCCCACAAACCTGTATATTTGTTTTGGGCTTGGTTTAGAGATGGTCAGATGTGTGGGAGGGACTGGCCATCCACGTACCCCTCCTCCTTCCTCCAGGGGTGTGGTCAGGGCTGATATCATGTGACTTCTGACTGGTCACAGGATCTGATGTCAGCCAGCCCCTGGAAGACTTTCTGTTTGGGGTGCAAATGTGAAGGACCAGGTGTGGAGCTTGCTGTGGCTCCAGGGAGCCATAGTCTGTCAGGAGAAAGCATGAATGAAGCCTGCAGAGCTGTGGAGAGCACGTAATCCCAGAGAATGGGAATTTATGTATGCTGGCTGAGGTTAGTAGATAATGGTGTGCGGACATATCAGCAGAAGATAAAAGACTGTATCTTATGTACATTTCCTTGTGTGAGCTGTTTCATGGTTATCAGCTATAAACCCGGAGAATTTGGTTTATGAATCGTAATAAATCAAATGGACCAACTTTTATAAGAACTGTTGCTGTATATTTGGTTTTGTGCTGCCAAGCGAGTGTACCCCGACTCGCTCCGTGATCGCTACGTCACAATATAAGGACATATTGTAGGGTGTTCAGATGCATGTTTTAATAAACTTTACTCTGACACTTTTACTAGTGCTGATAAATCTTTAAAACGCAATAAAATAGCACAAATCAAGTGAAAAGAATGGGCATAAACTATTATTTTGGAAAGAACATCCTGAACTTTTTCCCCTTCATGCCTTCTTATGCAGATAACTAAACACCCTACACTCCATAGCACCTTTGACAATATGACCAAGGTCAATCTCAAAGTGTGACTTCTTGTTTGACAAGTTAATTCCCTTATGAAATGAGTTCACACAGATCTTAAAAAAACAAATAAAAAAGAAATAGAGGACTTCATAGTATACTATTACTGACTGGGGGAGTTCAGTCCCAAGGATTAGTCAACAGAGAGATGCTCAGATCCTTTTGTGTAAGGGCACACAATTCTTGTGAGCAGGAATGGCTGATACCCTCGAGTGCTGAATACTTTAGAATGACAGATGTTGACAGACTTTTAAACGGAACAAAATGACAATGGGTACTGACAAAAAATAGTATCTGATTTCAGCTATAGCAATTTTTGTTTTTCCAAGGTATTCCCGATAGTTCAATAAAAGATCTAACATAAGGATCAAATATTATTTATAAGTAAAATGTCTAGAAGAATCCAATTCAGGGTTAAATTTATTCATACGATAACATTAAAGATTTTAGAGAATTCCCTGGACAAACAATGCATCATGCTTGTACTTGAAGCATTCATTTTCAGGAAATAAGAGACTTTAATGACTGCTGCTGAATTATATTTCTGTTTTCCTACCAAAGCCATTATACTCCTTTTATTCCTCCTGATCACTAGAAATATTTTATATTTCTCATTCATATCTAACTAATAACCTACAACATATGCTGACTAACCTACATCATATAGCAATTGGAATAATATGGCATAGGAAAAGTTGACTTAGGAAAATTTGAGAAAATTTAGATAATTAGAATTATTGAAATGGCCATATCCATAATTTGCCCAGCTACCAACGTTGAGGCGCATCTTGTAACTGAGTCCCTATCTAAATGTTTTCTACCAGGACGTTAGTCTGCCGCTGTCACGCATGCGTGAAAGGGGCAACGATCAGCGATCACCATTCTGTGCCCGAAACCCTGAACGATTATAATGACCGTCGGGTGTTGGCGCAGTACTGGGTGTTCGCTGGTGAGTGTGCCTGTCTGACAGCTCACCAGCAATCACATAGCAATGTGCCAGCGATCCCGATCGTTGGTCGGATTGCTGGCACATCGTTATGTGTAACCCGGACATTAGGCTTAAACCAGTCTCGTGCAATATGTTCCTTAATTCCATCAGCTTTGTTGCCACTAATATGCTTGTCAGAGGCAACAGGCAGAAACAAACAAAAAAATCAATCGTAAGCTGCATGTGATCGTACTGTTGCCAAACAGCTGGTGCCAGTGGTGTTGATAATTCTCCTGTTGCTAGTAGTAACTCTCACATTCTTATTCATATTGTCAATTTTCCCTAAATTTTGTACCACACTTTAATAGTTTTTTTCAATCTTTTTAACCCCAATAATTGAACCCTTACTACAAAGGATGTATTAGTAAATACTAAGTAAGTAGATGCCAAACGTGGCTGCTGTCTGCAGTATAAGTGTGTGGTGCACAGTTGTCAAATTGAACTAGTAAAATTATTTTTTAAAAAGTGTACAAAAACAGCCAAAACAAACATGTATTTATATGATTACATTTTTCAAGCCAACATTTTAGTAGAAAAAAATGTTTTTTTTTATTTTCACTGTCCAATGTGACACAATTCTATGAATCATTCCAGAATAAGTTCACTTGTAAGAAGTTTCATCTTTTTTGTAATGTCAGGGGTTCCAAAATTCTAATAGCACTCCATAACATCCAAGCTCTACCATGCGCCCAAACAGTAGTTTTCCACGACATATTGGGTATCTGTAGACTGTTTTTAGTTCCTATTGCTCCTTTTAAAAATAAAAAAAACTTGGGGCAAAAATAACATTTTAGTGAAAAAATTGAGAATTTTTCATTTACTCAGCCTACAGTTTATACATTTTTGTGTGTCGCCTGTGGGTACAAATGTTCGCTATACTCCTAGATGAACTCTTTAAAGAGGGCTTGTCCCCTTCCCCCGGTGCATGGCAAACTAAATGCAGCACTGAATGCCGTGTATCTGCTGCATTCAGGTAAGGGGTCCCCCATGTCTTTAAGCCCCCTGTGAGCTTTAAAAAAGACATTAGAGAACTTACAGATAAGTAGTCTAATGTGTGGGATCTAATTAACATGTCTTCACTGCTGCCACAGTCCATCAGCCTCCTCCTTGTGTATTCCGCCCCTTCTATGTGTGGAGCCCACTTGGACGGGGTACTTGGTGCCGGACCGGGGAACTGCTGGGGGATGTCACGGCGGTCCTGGTCCGGACCGTGTCCCGGGTTCGCACAATAAAATGTGGTGTATTTACAAGGGATTAGGTCTGGCCCTGTCTCCATTCACGGGTACCAATCTGCTAGGCAACTTGAGTCCTCTGTGTCACTGACCACTCCGTGTTGCTTTGCTGTGGTACAGTGAAGATGGTGGACCTTCACTATCCCAGTATTCACTGTCCTGTCTGTCTCAGGCACAGCATCGAATCCGGCATCCGTCCTAAGCGCCTCTCCGGGGTGAGTTCATGGTAACTCCTTATCCTGGGTATCTTCCTCTGTTCCTCTGTCTCCGTCCCTCAGACCTCTCAAGACCTCCACTCCAACTCGACTCCCCTCCAGACTCCAGACTAAACTAAACTAAAACTCAACTCATACTCCAACTAAACCTAAACTAAACTAAACTGACTTTCACTCCTGCTCTGAGGTAAACAACATTAGCTCCTCCCACTCTTGCAGGTGCCACCTAAGCTCCTCCCACTTTCTAGTATAGTGTTGTGTGGGGAGCAAACCTGTGTTGCTGTTTCTGTGGCACATTAACCCTTGGGGTACCACATTCCCCCTTAGTAAAATACAGTACTCCGGGACTGGTGAACAGCAAAGAAACAAACAATTAATACAATTAATATTTACAGAGACAGACTTAAAAGTAAAAAGTACAAAAATCACTAAAGTTCAAAAACAGTCCAAAAAAATTCAAAAAGCAGTCCTTCCGGGGGTTTAGTCTATTGCCTCCGGGCTGATGAATATATACAAGAATGTTTATACAACAACCAGTCTGTGGTAGTATGGTCCATAAAAAAAACTAAAATGAAAAAGTTCAAAAAATATGCAAGAAGTTCATACTGGATAGTCTCTGTAGGTACTAGGCTTTTTAACGTTGCATTAACTATGTACATTTGTTCATGGCGTATCTGCTTTGGAGGCCTGGATTCTCTACTCCACCCCCAGGCACTTTCTTTCCCTAACTTAATGTACATGGGGGTTAATCCAGTTCCTCCACCCTCTTGGACTCTATCTACCGGGCTTAATTTATATTTACACGAACATATTTACATTTTACAGTTAATTTTGACCTTTTAATCCCTGTACCTAGCTGGTAACTGCCCTCTGGTACTATGCTCTGATCTGTGTAAAACGGGTATACTACTTGCATGTAGCTTATTGGTGCTGGTGGGCATGTACCTACTTGTAGTGTTTGGTACTATAGAAGGTGAAGATCTGACTGTAGGACTGGCAAGCTCACTGAGACCAGGAATTGATTCTTCCTCTACGGGTTCTACTTCCAGTTCTTCAGGTCTTGGGACTTCTTCGGGTAATACGGGTTCTGGTGTTGGTTCCACCATTGAAGTGAAAGCAATCATTGGTACTATAACTGCTCCATAGTAATTTGGCCATGTTTTAGGGAAATCTCCTAGCACCGTATGAAATACTTCATCCTCTTTCTCTTTGACAGGTTGGACCTGTACGGGTACTATTACTTCTGGTGTCTTCAGGGTTTCAGGACACAGTTTGAGATGGTCTCTGGACACAACTACTGAAGTTCTTCCTTCATCTTTGCTTATTAGACACATTTTAGCCTTGTCTAAATTGGATGTTAAGACTGTGTATGGGATGGTTTCCCACTGATTATCCAATTTGTTAGTGCGTCTCTTTCTCTTGAGAACTTGCTCACCGGGTTGTAATGCAGTTGCTTGAGCACTTTGGTTATAGGTTCTCTCTTGTCTTGTTCTAGCTTGCTGAAGATTTTTCTCTACGCACTCTTATACTAGGTGATACTGTTGCTGACGTAGGGTATCCCAATTGGATTTTTCAACTTCTGCCTCTGATTTCACGATTCCCATATCTAAGTCAATTGGTAGCTTGCCGGGTCTTGCACGCATAAGATAGGCTGGGGTGCAGTTTGTAGAACTCACTGGAACATGGTTGTATAAGTCTACCAAATCAGGTAATTTATCTGGCCATTGATTTCTCTCAGATTCTGGTAACGTTTTCAATAGGTCTATTACAATATGGTTCATCATCTCGCATAAGCAATTTGTTTGGGGATGGTACGATGTTGTGTGGATCTTCTTACAGCCATACATATTGCAGAATTCTTGGAAAATCTCTGATTCAAAGGCTGGACCTTGGTCTGCAAGGACTTGTTCCGGGTAACCATGCGGTCTACAGAAATGGGTCTGAAATGCTCTTGCTGCCGTCTTCGCTGTCAGGTCCTTGACGGATACCACCACTAAGAAGCGTGAGTAACGATCCACAATGGTTAAGGCATAGACATAGCCTGACTGGCTTGGTGACAACTTGACGTGGTCTAACGCAACAAACTCGAGTGGTTGCTTAGTTATTATGGACTGGAGTGGGGTTTTCTGCTGATCTTTTCTTCTAAGGTTGCATGGGCCACATTTTCTGCACCAATCTTCAATTAATTTTCTCATGCCAACCCAATAGAATCTCTCTCTTAGGAGCACTTCCAACTTCTTCCATCCGAAAAGACCTGCACAGTCGTGGTAGGCTTCTAAGACCATTTTGACGTCTCGCTTGGGTACGATTATCTGCCAGACCAATTCATGTGTTTTTAGATTGGTATGCCTTCTGCAGAGCTTCCCTTGATACAGGAACAACTTGCCTCTCTCTTTCCAGAGTTGTTGGGTCTCTGCCGGGGCGTTGTGGTTAGGGTACACACCTTGTTGTGTAAGCAGTTCTTTCACTAGCTTCACAGCTGGATCACTATCTTGGGTATCAGCCCATCCATGGTGTGCTAGTGGGTTAAGACTTGCATGTTGTTCTCTTTGGTAGATGCCGGGTTGATACTTGTCTACCTTTGAACGATGAAAGGCTGGTAGTTCAATTTCTTCTAACTCCTCCGGTTCCTCTTCCACGTCTTTCAGGTGCGGCATCCAGGATAAGGCATCTACGTTCCCGTTCTTGCGGCCTGCCCTATATTTGATGACAAAATTGTAGTTAGACACCCGGACTATCCATCGCTGCTCCAATGCACCTAATTTTGCTGAATCCAGGTGGGTCAACAGGTTGTTATCCGTGTAGATGGTGAATTCTGCAGCTGCCAGATAGTGCTTGAAACGTTCAGTCACAGCCCAAACTACTGCCAGTAGTTCTAACTTGAAGGAGCTGTAGTTCTCGGGATTTCTTTCTGTAGGCTGGAGCTTCCTACTTGGAAAGGCAATAACTCTCTCTTTGCCTCCTTACTTCTGCGACAACACTGCTCCCAGTCCCACGTTGCTGGCATCCGTGTATAGAATGAATGGTTGATGGTAATCAGGGTATGCCAGAATCTCTTCTCCCGTCAATGCACACTTCAGTTTGTTGAAGGAATCTTCCTTCTCTTCACTCCACCGGAAAGGAGGATTACGGGTTGAAGACTTTCTTGATTGTCCTACCAGGATGCCTTGTAGAGGAGCTGCTAGCTTTGTGAATCCACTGATAAATCTTCTATAATAGCCTACCAGGCCCAGGAATTGCCTCACTTCTTTCACGTTAGTAGGTCTTGGCCAATCCCTTATCACTGTGACTTTATCAGGATCCGGTGCTACTCCCTCTGAACTCATAACGTGTCCCAGGTACTGTACCTTTGGTTTGAGAAGGTGACATTTAGATGGCTTTATTTTCATGCCATATTTGGACAAGGCTTCGAACACTTCTGCCAGGTCTTGTAGATGTTGCTCATACGTCTTGGAGTAGACTATGACGTCATCTAGGTACAGGAGGACAGTTTCAAAGTTCTTGTGTCCTAGGCAGCTCTCCATGAGGTGTTGGAAGGTCCCGGGTGCGTTGCAGAATCCGAACAGCATACAATTGAACTCACAGAGGCCCATCGACGTAGTAAACGCTGTCTTCTCCTTATCGGCCTCAGCCACAGGAACCTGCCAGTACCCACTAGTCAGATCAAGGGTGGAAAAGTAGTTAATAGATTTTATTGCAGCTAATGACTCCTCAATCCTAGGTAATGGGTATGCATCCTTATGTGTGATGCGGTTAATCTGCCGGTAATCTATGCACATTCTCATAGTCCCATCCTTCTTTTTAACTAACACTAGAGGTGCTGCCTAGTGGCTACAACTGTTTCTTATTACCCCTGCAGATTTCATTTCTCTGAGCATGTCTTTGGTGGTTCAGTAGTGAGCGGGTGGTAATGGTCTATACCTCTCTTTTATAGGCTGATGGTTACCTGTGGGTATAGTGTGCTCTACCCCTTTGATTTGCGCAAAGTCTAATGGGTGTTTGCTGAATATCTGCTCATATTCTTTCACTACCCGATATACTCCATGCTTTTGATGGGAAGGTGTTGAACTGGTACCTACATGCAGGTTTTGGCACCAATCCTTCAGCTTCTCTCCTGAGCCATTGTCATCGGCCTGACTTGACGGGTCCAAAGGCTCAATGGCTATGATGTTTTTATTATCAACCGTGTACAACTTAGCCATGGTAGCATACTTTGGTAATGTGATCTCATCCTCTCCACAATTTAGTAGGCGTAATGGCACTCTTCCCCGGTGTACCACAACCACTCCTCTAGCTGTGAGTATAGTAGGTCTACTGTCTAAGTACACGGGTTCTACCAGGGCTTTATAAACTTGCCCTTTGATGCCTATTGCGGCTCTACACCAGACCAACATTTCAGTTTTGGGAGGTATTACAATGGGTATTGGATCACTTACTCGTACACTGCCGATTTCACCTCCGGATATTTCTACCTGCTGCTTTAACATCAGAGCTTTTATTTCTTTGTGCAAAAGCCCTTGCTGTCCGGTTCCAGCAGTCTCGGCAATCTGCTGCAAAACAGTAATTACCTCGGAAAAACACTTTTCAATTACATTAATTCCTAATAACATTACTGGTTCACGATCTCGCCAGTCAACATCTCTAATTATAATACCCTGGTTCTGTAATTCTACCTTTCCAATCTGAGTGGTCATTTCTCTGAACCCAACCTGTGGTATTAATTGTCCATTACTAGCCCATACATTCATTTTAAAGTCTGATGGACCACTATCAATGTCTGAATCAACCCAGTACCTTTTGTAAAGAACATGTGGAATTGATGTTATCTGGGACCCGGTATCCAACAAGGCATTAAAGGGAATGCCATTCAACATGATAGGGATCACCAGCTGTCCTCCCACGAATCTGTCATACTAGGCTGAAGGACCTTGAGAGTTCATACCTGAGGAGCGGCCCGCCTGCCCAGGGAATCTCCGTTTAAAGCACACTCTCGGGCAAAGTGACCTGGTTTGTGACAACGGCGGCAAATGGGCAGTCCATCCAGCTGATAGCGATCGCTGGGTTGTCCTGAATAGGACCTGTACACAATATATACCCTAAGGGAATAAGCATGCTAGAAATAGGAGGAAACCACAAGCGGTAAGAGGTGCAATATGTGACAAAAAGAAAGCAATTAATTAAAGCAAGTAGGTAGTGATGAGGCATTAAATAAATACAGAAAATTAAATAACATTTGTAAAAAGCAAATCAAGGTAGCAAAGATTGAGACAGAGAGACTCATTTCCAGAGAAAGTAAAAATAATCTCAAAATATTTTTTAACTACATAAATAGTAAGAAACTAAAAAATGATGGTTTTGGCCCCTTTAAAAATAGTCTGGGTGAAATGGTGGATGAGGATGAGGAAAAAGCCAATATGCTAAATGACTTTTTTTCAACAGTATTTACACAAGAAAATCCCATGACAGACAATATGATCAGTGATAACAAAAATTCTCAATTAAATGTCACCTGCATCGTCTAAAAATCACTAAAATTGACAAATCTCCAGACCCGGATGGGATACACCCCAGAGTGCTGCAGGAATTAAGTACTGTCATAGATAGACCATTATTTTTAATATTTAAAGATTCCATAATAACAGGGTCTGTACCACAGGACTGGCGTATAGCAAATGTGGTGCCAATATTCAAAAAGGGGACAAAAACTGAACTTGGAAATTATAGGCCAGTAAGCTTAACCTCTACTGTGGGTAAAATCCTAGAGGGTTTTCTAAGAGATGCTATACTGGAGTATCTGAAGAAAAATAACCTCATGACCCATTATCAACATGGTTTTACGAGGGACCGTTCCTGTCAAACTAATCTGATAAGCTTCTATGAAGAAGTAAGTTCTGGACTGGACCAAAGAAATGCAGTGGATGTGGTGTATATGGACTTTTCAAAAGCTTTTGATACGGTGCCACACAAAAGGTTGATACATGAAATGAGGGCAATGGGGATAGGGGAAAATATGTGTAAGTGGGTTAAGAACTCGTTTAGTGATAGGAAACAAAGGGTGGTTATTAATGGAACACTCTCAGAATGGGTCACAGTTAACAGTGGGGTACCACAGGGGTCAGTGTTGGGCCCGCTTCTATTTAATATATTTATTAATGACCTTGTAGGGGGCATACAGAGTAGAATCTCAATATTTGCAGATGACACTAAACTCTGCAAGGTAATCAATACAGAGGAGGACAATTTTATATTACAGGAGGATTTATGTAAACTAGAAGCTTGGGCTGCTAAATGGCAAATGAGCTTTAATGGGGATAAATGTAAAGTCATGCACTTGGGCAGAGGAAACAAAAGGTATAATTATGTGCTTAATTGTAAAACACTGGGCAAAACTGTCACTGAAAAAGACCTGGGTGTATGGGTAGATGACAAACTCACATTTAGTGGCCAGTGTCAGGCAGCTGCTGCAAAGGCAAATAAAATAATGGGATGCATTAAAAGAGGCATAGATGCTCATGAGGAGAACATAATTTTACCTCTATACAAGTCACTAGTGCGACCACACTTAGAATACTGTGTACAATTCTGGTCTCCGGTGTATAAGAAAGACATAGCTGAACTAGAGCGGGTCCAGAGAAAAGCGACAAAAGTCATTAGAGGACTAAGGGGTCTGCAATACCAAGACAGGTTATTAAACTTGGGGTTATTTAGATTGGAAAAACGAAGGCTTAGGGGTGATCTTATAATAATGTATACATATATGAGGGGACAGTACAGAGAACTTTCTAATGATCTCTTTACTCTTAGGCCTGAGACTGGGACAAGGGGGCATCCTCTACGTGTGGAGGAAAGAAGGTTTAATCATAATCACAGACGCGGATTCTTTACTGTAAGAGCAGTGAGACTATGGAACTCTCTGCTACATGATGTTATAATGAGTGAGTCACTACTAACATTTAAGAAGGGCCTGGATGCCTTTCTTGAAAACTATAATATTACCAGTTATATACACTAGATTCTTTGATAGGGCGTTGATCCAGGGAACTAGTCTGATTGCCATATCTGGAGTCAGGAAGGAATTTTTTTCCCCAATGTGGAGCTTAGTGTTGCCACATGGTTTTTTTTTTGCCTTCCTCTGGATCAACATGTTAGGCTATGGGTTGAACTAGATGGACTTAAAGTCTTCCTTCAACCTTAAAAACTATGTTACTATGTTACTATGTCCTCTTGTCGCTTGATATCTCCTGGGCCTCATCCACGGGACATCCTCTCTGCTGGTCGCCAACCTGATCTTGGTTCAGGCTTGGATCCTCGTAGCTCCTTGATGACTTTAGCCATGGAGATAACGGTGTCTGTCAGGGCATCTAGCTTTTGATTGAGGGCCTCATTAGAGACAGGCTCTCTGTGTTCAGCAGCAGTTGTTGACATGGTAGATGTCGCTGATGCTATCGGTTGCTGAGGTGCTGCTGCAGGGCCCTGTATAGATTGCAGATCCCGGGGCTCCTCTACCTGCTGCAGACGAATAGCTCTGTCTTTTAACTCAGCAAATGTCATTTTACAATTTTGGATGAGCATCATACTCAGCTGTCCTCTGTAGGATGGGGATAAAAGACCCTCTATGAACTGGTTAATTAACATTTTGTCAGCTCCCGGGGCTAAGGCAGGTACTGCTAGTTTAAGTGCTTTGAGTGCTTCCTGCAGATTTAAAGGCAAAGTCTCTGTCACTCTCTTCAGTCTTTTGTTGACATGCAAAGAACCTTATCTTAGCCTGGGTATCAGCAGTAGATTCAAATACTGCTTTCAATCCAGCTATTAGATGCTCTACAGTGTTCTTTTCTGTATCCAGCCAGGACGCAACCTCCCGCTGTGCATTGCCCGTTAATTGTCCAATAATCATTCCTACATGTTGGGCTTCAGTGAGGGGGTACATCACATAGTATGCTTTTATCTTGCTGATAAAGTCATTAAGAGTATTAGGCTCACTGCAGTATTGAGGCAGCCACATTTCCCCTGGAGTATACGGCATCAGGAGCGGCATAATAGGTGCTGCTCCTTGTGCCGCAGCACCGCTGGGTGCTGCTCCTTGATCCGGTGCTGGATTCTCACCGGCTGCTCCGCCGCTGCTTGGCACTGGTGGCTGCGACATCCTGTGCCCCCTTAGTTAAGGTCTGCCCTCCTGTCTTCCGCTTCCGTCCGGATGTCTCACAAAGGTTCCGCTGCACACCAGGGATGTGCACACCCTTCCGGATGACATCAGAGCGGTGAGCGGTTTTTTCTTCCCGCGCGTCGCGCGCTTTGTAATGGCGGATTTTGAAATTTACAGTCTCTGTGGCGCAGTTAAAATTCAGCTTGCCGCGCGCCCAGTAATGGCGGCTGATTCAAAACGGTCACTAATCACGGCATACAATGCCCGGTACTGGGCACGGTAGATCCTGTTCGTGACGCCAGGTTGTGGAGCCCACTGGGATGGGGTACTCGATGCTGGACCGGGGTACTGCTGGGGGATGTCACGGCAGTCCTGGTCCGGACCGTTTCCCAGGTTCGCACAATAAAATGTGATGTATTTACAAGGGATTAGGTTTGTCGTGATGTCACCCGCGGGTTGTGGTCAGGGTGACCACCGCTACTGCAGAACCTCTGGGGATGATGTTTTGGCAGCTTTAGATGGAATGGCTCTCCACAGGTAGAGCCTGGTTCCCCGAGGCAGTGGTAATTAAAGTCTGTGATGGTTGTTACAGATGTTGCAGGATAATAGGGGTAGTAGTAGAGATGATGAGAGTGGAGGCAATGGCAGTTTATGAGAGAAAGTAGGGTTTCAGCACAAGGATCACACAGACTCACGTTTGTTGTCGTTTTGCAAGACTTTTACTGTGCAGATGGTAAAGCAGAGTATTGTCCACGGAGTCTGTACCAGGGGCTGGGTTGCTCCCACCCTGACCGGGTCCTTGGCTTCCTACTTCTGCGCTTTGTATGTGGCCTTGCTTTTAGCTGAACTGCTGGCCCTGTCTCCACTCACGGGTACCAATCTGCTAGGCAACTTGAGTCCTCTGTGTCACTGACCCCTCCGTGTTGCTTTGCTATGGTACAGTGAAGATGGTAAGCGCCTCTCCGGGGTGAGTTCAGGGTAACTCCTTATCCTGGGTATCTTCCTCTGTTTCTCTGTCTCCTTCCCTCAGACCTCTGAGGACCTCCACTCCAACTCGACTCCCCTCCAGACTCCAGACTAAACTAAACTAAAACTCAACTCACACTCCAACTAAACCTAAACTAAACTAAACTGACTAACTGTCACTCCAGCTCTGAGGTAAGCAACATTAGCTCCTCCCACTCTTGCAGGTGCCACCTAAGCTCCTCCCACTTTCTAGTATAGTGTTGTGTGGGGAGCAAACCTGTGTTGCTGTTTCTGTGGCATATTAACCCTTGGGGTGCCACATATGACTCTGCACCGCCTCCTGTTCTGCTGGCTCTGCCCTCTTCCTTTCTTGCTCTCTGTCACTCATTCTGCCGCACAGAGCCAGTTCAGGGTGGCTGTAAAGCATTTGGCCTTACATCAGCGCCAGATTCCTGCCCTGCTGTCTGAGTAAAGCATAAACAGGGCGGGAATCTGGCACTGACGTCAGGCCAAATGCTTTGCAGCCGCTCTGACCAAGCTATGTGTGGCAGATTGAGTGACAGAGAGCAGGAGAGGAGGAGGGCAGAGCCAGCAGAGCAGGAGGTAGCGCAGAGACATAAAAAGAGGTGGAATACACAAGGAGGAGGCTGGATGATTGTGCTAGCAGTGAAGACCTCGTAAAAAGATCCCACCCATTAGACTACTTATCTGTAAGTTTTCTAATGTCTTTTCTAAAGCTTACAAGATGGCTGGAAACATGAGGGAACACTTCCCTGAATGCAGCAGACATGCTGCGTTCAGTACTGCATTTAGTTTGCCATGCAGCAGGGAGGTGACAGGTCCTGTTTAACAAGTGTAGTTTCCAAAATAGGTTTTCTTGTATTGATTTCTGCTGTTTAGGTATGTCAGGAGCTTTTCAAATGTTACATGGGTTCCACAATCTAGTCTAGCCAAAATCAAGCTCTAAAATTCATGTGCCTAAACAGTACTTTTTTACCCCATATTACCCCATTTTATCCCATATTGGAAGCTTTGTACCAAGGGAAAATTTCACAACAAGTTATATGGTTAATTTTTTCCTGTTACCCTTCTGAAAATGAAAAATTTGGAGCAAAAAGCAACATGTTTGCAGGAAAAATGTATTTGTTTTATTTTCATGGCTCAACAATATAAAATTCTGTAAAGCTTCTGTGGGTTCAAGGTGTTTAAAACACCACCGTATAAATTATTTTAGAAGCGTAGTTTCTAAAATGAGGTCATTTATGGAGGAGTTTCCACTGTTTAGGCACATCTTAGGCTCTGCAAATACAAAATGTTGTCCATTATCTATTCCAACCAATTTTGCATTCCAAAAGGCAAATAGTGCTTCTTCCCTTCTAAGCCCTACCTGCGTCCAATAAGTAGTTTTTCACCATATATGTGGTAACTGTGTACTCAGATGAAATAGCCTAATGAACTGAATGGTCTATTTCCTTTTTTGAAAAATAAAAAATTGCTCTTAAAGGAACATGTTTGTGGTAAAAATATGATTTGATTTTCATGGTTTTATGCTATAAAATTCTGTGAATCATTTGTGGGTTCAAGGCGCTCACCACACCTCTATATATATTTCTTGAGGGGTGTAATTTCCAAAATGGGGTCACTTATGGGGGATTCTCCTGCTTAGGTACATAAGGTGCTCTGCAAACTCAACATGATATCTATTAGCTGGAGATGGGGAGGGGCACCAGAGCTGCCAGCTGCACGGCAGGACAATATGGGAGTGACCGGTGTATGAATCAGAGGTGCCAGGAACAAAGGCGACACGCAGATAAATCTTGACAAAAGAGGAATGGCACTCACCGGTTCAAGTCTGTGCTTTATTTAGGTATGTTTATTCACACAGTGCAGGGAGGGAGAAGAGGCTAGCCTGAATAAGCGTACCTAAATAAAGCACAGACTTGAACCGGTGAGTGCCGTTCCTCTTTTGTCAAGATTTATCAACATAATATCTGCTCTCTATTCTAGCTAATTTTTTGTTTCAGAAGTTTATTGGTGCTCCAACCCTTCCAAAGCCCTGCTATGTGCCCAAATATTAGTTTCATACCACATATGGGGCATCAGTTTAGTCAGGAGAAATTGCACAAATTATAGTACATTTTCTTTTAACTCCTCCAAAAATAAAAAAAATTGGGGCAAAAGCAAAATTTTTATAGAAGAAAATTAATTTTCTTATTATCATGGCTCAACATTATAAAACTCTGCATGCTCAAGGTGAGTGTTGTTTCCAAAAAGGCATCACTTATGGGAAATTATAATGTTTAGGGACATCAGAGACTCTGCAAACTCAACATGGCATCCACAATATATTCCAGGCAATTCTGAATTGAAAAAGTCAAATGACACTCCTTCTCTTCCGGCCCCTGCTATGTGCCCAAACAGTAGTGTTCCTTACATCACTACATGGATTTGCATATACTCCACATATGGAGTATAAGTGCACTCAGAATAAACTGTTTAAAAATATTTATTTATAGTGATAAAAGGCATTTGGTAAGAATATAGACACTGACAATGGACAATGCTAGCACCACACAGCAATACAAAAGCAATGAAGTAGTTCGATTTTTGTGGTAAAGATAGAATTACAAATGTTAACAAAACAGATACAGGACAGGTACATAAGGTTATATGCACGTAAAAAATGGGGGTAGCGCAGTACCCTCAACATTCAGACTGCTGTTACAGGTATAAATAAACAATACAGAAATTATAGTTGATAGGGCATAAAGAGTCCACTCCCATAGAGGATTGTAACTGCCTGCTTATAATGAAACATAGTAAAGCTTCTACATGCTTCTTAGGGACATCACTGAAACACAGGGAGCCCTACATCATACTACACATTGCACATACCCATTAAAGTGCTGGTGCTGTTTAACAAAGGGAGTACCCCTGAGTGTAGGAGAAAGGTCCGCCCAACAGCTGTTTCATGGACCCGAAGGTCCACTTCCTCAGGGGACAAGGTAAGGAAAGAAAGAGGGTGCCAGGTCTCCCAGTCCAAGTTGTGTCTGCTACTAACCTCTACACACCTCCTTTTATGTACCCTTAATGAGCTTAATGTCCCTCACCTGTGAAAACACACAGCAACCACCACATGAGTCTCTGAACTACAATCCCCATAATGCTCAGCACTACATCCGGTGGCTCAGTGCACATGTGCAGGGCCGGGACGCGTCACCAGCAACCCTCACTATGCACAGCTCATCAACCAGACATCGGAGCAGAAGGGGAAGTGTCACAGTGACATCACGCGGTGGGCGGGGCCACAGGGGAACACAGAAATTACAAACAGGCACATAGCAAGGCAAAACTACAGAAACAATCTAAGTATAAACAAAAACCAGGTATTCAACACATTATGTTATACACATTTCCTGCAGGGTGTATTGACATGGAAGACCAGCTTCTGTAATTCGTTTGAATCCTGGGCAAGAATTGTTCTGCCAGTTGCCTAGAGAGTGTGAGAGAGGGGGCAAACGTAAACATCATTGCAAAAAGGCTCTGGGGGAAAGGCACAGATTAAAAGCAGCAATTAAGAAGGACTTAAAATTGAGGGATAGATTACCAGGGGGGAGGAGGAATCACAAGAAGGAGGCAAAACTCAGGGATTCATTGAGGTCCAAAGGGGCCCTAGTGCCCAGCCTGACAATCCATTGGGCCTCTCGTCTCACCAGCATCCGATGGACATTACCTCCTCGGATGCCAGGATGGATCACATCAATCCCCCTGACATTCAAACTCCTGGGATCACAATTGTGAAACTCCCAAAAATGTCGGGGGATAGTTTTTAATTGAGCGAGATCTTCTTCCTTAGTACCTTGTGCACCCACAATGTCCAGCACGTGCTCCCTCACGCGCTTCCGAAACTCACGTGACGTCAGGCCAACATAAATCAGGCCACAGCCACAGGTAGCGTAGTACACCACATTAGTGGTGGAACAAGATATGTGATGACGTATACTGTACGTCACGGAGTTATCGGAGGAACTGAATGAGCTAGCATGGGAAACATTGCAGCAAGATACACAGTGCCCACATGGAAAGCAGCCCAGCACTGGGTCGAATTGTTCCTCAGTAGAGCAAATACGTCGGGCCCTAAGAAATTGGCCCACAGGGATGGCCCTGATCGTGGAGGCATTATGGGCAGAGGCTGCATGCAGGACAGAGTTGACTGCCGTGGATTTCCTATGTATACCTGTCTGCAACCATGAGTTGCTATCGACAGTGATGTCAATGTCCAGGAAGTCAACCCTGTCCCTGCTTTTTTTATATGTAAGTTTGATATTAAAATCATTCATGCCCAAATGCCTCATAAATTCATCGAGCTCCCCCGCCGTACCACGCCAAAAGAAAAGAACGTCATCTATATACCTCAGCCAGGACTGCACACGTGGGGCTAGCGGTGACCCCCCCTCGCCAAAAACCAACTCCTCCCAGTATCCCAGGAAGAGATTGGCATACGAGGGGGAACACGCCGCCCCCATGGCAGTCCGCGTCTTTGGAGGTAGAAGACGTCTTTAAACACAAAAAAATTATGCGTGAGCACAAAGCGCAGGAGCTCGAGAATTAATTCACAAAGATGGCCATCCCTGTTGCTCATACCCAGGAAATGTTCAGTCGCCCGTAGTCCTACCTCGTGCTCGATACAGGTGTACAGACTCTCGACATCTGCAGTAACGATCAGCATATCGGAGTCCACAAAAACGCCGTCTATCCTATTGAGCCTTGTCCGTCGTATCCTTAACAAAAGAGGGCAATGTTTCCACTAATGGCTGTAAATAGTGGTCAATGAACCTCCAAATTGGTTCAAACATGCCCTCTAAGCCAGACACGATTGGACGGCCTGGCGGACAGACGGCGTCCTTGTGTACCTTGGGAAGGAGGTAAAATGTGGGAACTTTCGGATACTTCACGGTCAAGCCCTCTAAGACGGCTTTAGTGATGATACCTGCATCGAAAGCCCTCCCCAGAATGCCCTGCAAAAGTCTCGAGAAATTATCGAGGGGGTTGCAGTCCAGTCTGCCGTAGGTGTTACGGTCACGGAGCTGGCGCAGTGCCTCCTTCTCATATAGGGAGGTAGGCCACACCACTATATTCCCACCCTTATCCGCCAGCTTGTAGACAACATCAGATATAGCTTTGAGTTCCCCTAGTGCTCGACGATGTCGAGCTGTAAGGTTGTCAAAGGGGCGACTCGTGGTGACCTTTTTTAGTTCGTCAACCACCACACGAGTAAAGATGTCTACAGCCGGACAGACAGAGTGAGGGATAAAGCGTGTCGACCTTGGGAGTATGGAAACCGGGAACTTACCAGGGGGTCCAGTGCCTGCCTCCAGTTCAAGTTCTTCCAATGTCAAGACAGCCTCTTCCTCCATCCCACCACCGATATCCCTTCTACTGTGTACTTTCTTCAGTAACAGCTTCCGTGCAAATATATGCACATCTTTCATGGCTGTGAAGAAATCAAATCGGTTAGTGGGGGAAAAGGAAAGGCCTCTTGATAGTACATCCAGCTGGTCTGGACTTAGATGATACTCAGATAGATTGATCACCTGTAATCCACGTCCATCCAGCTGTTTGGACTTTGTCCTGGTGACAGGGCCTGTGCCCCCAGGGACACCCCCGGTACCACTCCCGCTTTTGTCGTTCACATTACTACCGCCAGCACCACCGACCGGACGTGTACGTGAGGCAGACCTAGACCGCGACCCCGATTTGGACCTACTGCGTGGCCGGGACCTTCCTGCGGGGTTCTTCCAGCGATATACTTTATTCTGTGTAGTATCATTGAGATCCCTTTGAAACTTTTTAAGTTTCTGGGCCTTGATTTCTTTTTCTAACTTGGCCAATTCGTTCTCAATACTGGTGTTAAATTTCGCTAGGGGGTCCCAGCTGAGTTTTTCTTTAATGCCAATAAGCAGTGTGTCCATTTCTACCTCAATAGTCTCGAGTACAGAAGTATTCTGAGCACTCAGGACTCTGAGGAAGCCCGCCGAACATGTGTCAGAGTGGAGGACTTCCCGAAGGAGGCAGTAGCACGGTACAGGGATTTGTTGCGAAGGAGGACTCGGACATGGTGGAACCGCGCATTTCTTGACCAGTACATCCTTAAGGGGCTTATTCCGAGGGGCCTTCGTATCCAAGTCTTCCCCTCATTCCCGATTGAGGACGAGACATTCAGGGAAGAATGGGAGGAGCTCGCCGACACATGTTACCCTTCTGAAAATGAAAAATTTGGAGCAAAAGCAACATGTTTGCAGGAAAAATGTACCGTATTTTTCGCTTTATAAGACGCACCGGATTATAAGACGCACCCAGATTTTACAGGTGGAAAATAGGGAAAAAAATATTTGTAGCAAAAAATGACTTTGATATGACACTCAGGCCCTGCGACCAGCCAGTGTTGGCGTCTGTTTCCTTCGGATGCAGGTGCAGCATGTGAGCAACACCAATGACTTCTGCTCCAGTGTCTGTTGGCGGGGAGACAGACGCCAGCACTGACTGGTCAGAGGGCTGAGTCTCATATCAATATCACATGGGACATGACTATGCAACTTCTGATAACGTTGGAACTGCTGCAGAATCAGGGGTATGGGTGCGTGCACACGATGAGTATACGCAGCCTTTTGGACGCAGCGTCTTGCTGCTGTGTCCAAAATGCTGCGTAGTACAGTACAAGCATAGTGGATGGGATTTGTAGAAATCCCATACTCACTATGCTTCATCCGACCGCAGCATTCTGACAGCTGCGGTGCGGGTTGCCACCATTCCGCTCCTTCTCAGCATGTTCATTTCATGCTGTGGAGTTGGAAGCGGCTCCCATCGGGGGACTGCAGGGAGAAGCCACCCTGCACCCGCCGCACATGGTGAGTACAGGGCAGCTGGGGTCTCCCTGCCTCCACATGTGGCTTCACTTATGTCCGGAGGAGCCGTGTCCAACACACAGCTACTCCCGACTGTGAGCGCACACCCTTAGTATGGTCTTTATTACTTTTACAAGGGCCAACAAGATGAATGAGATGGGATTTGTTCATGTAGTAACAATCCCTTTAAGAACTATCACTCCCAGCATGTACTGTAGATCCTATAGCATGCTTGGAGTTCTAGTTAAGCACAGTATTGGTAGTGTTAACTTTACTTTATTAGTGGTTATGTTACATATACATGTGGACTCACTTTAATGTGTCCTGCTTTGCCATCACCCTGCTGAAATGAAGGAAGTGGCCAGTCTGTATATAAAGATCTGATGTGATGTACTGTATGAGGGAGGGCCAGGGAGGGGGGCTGTACACTGCTGAAATATGATGCTCCAGCCCTGTCTCCTAATTACAAGTCACCACAGCAGAGCTTGACCTGTATGCAGGGCCAGGGAAGCTGCACACTGCCGTTATATGCAGGCTCCAGCCCTGCTCTCCATACACTGAAGCTCCTGAACTGCAGACCGAGCTTCCTGCATTTCTGCTTGGTGTCAGGGCTCAGCAGGACACATTACACTGAGCAGATGGAGTGAGGCAGGACACTGACAAACAAGGTACCTGCTGTGATAAAGTGCCGATCTGCCCTGCTCTGTCTCTGTCTTCATGGCAGTGAATCAGCACAAAGCTCAGTGCTGATTCACTTGCCACAGCTGCACCCAGCTCCTCCGTTCTCACTATCTGCAACACACAATGTCCCCAGCAGCTGCATGAGCGAACGTGTGTGCTGGCTAAGCAGCTTCTCCTGCTCCCCGTGCTCTCACCTCTCCTGCTGTCTTCAGTGCAGAGAGGTGGGTGGGGACTGGGAGCAAGTGAAGTGAATATTTAAGTAGATAATGAGCCGGGGACACGTGGTGCTCCTGCCGCCTGGATTCTTCAGCAGGGACCATTCCCTGTCACTTCTGTCCCCAATTCACTGCTGTCCCCCCCTCCCAAGCAACTGAGGATGCTAGAATGTTATATTCCTTTTATAAGACGCACCCCCACTTTCCTCCAAAACTTGGAGGAAAAAAGTGCGTCTTATAAAAGGAAAAATACGGTATTTGTTTTATTTTCATGGCTCAACAATATAAAATTCTGTAAAGCTTCTGTGGGTTCAAGGTGTTTAAAACACCACCGTATAAATTATTTTAGAAGCGTAGTTTCTAAAATGAGGTCATTTATGGAGGAATTTCCACTGTTTAGGCACATCTTAGGCTCTGCAAATACAAAATGTTGTCCATTATCTATTCCAACCAATTTTGCATTCCAAAAGGCAAATAGTGCTTCTTCCCTTCTAAGCCCTACATGCGTCCAATAAGTAGCTTCCTTAGACTCCTGAGTGCTCAGAATACTTCTGTACTCGAGACTATTGAGGTAGAAATGGACACACTGCTTATTGGCATTAAAGAAAAACTCAGCGGGGACCCCCTAGCGAAATTCAACACCAGTATTGAGAACGAATTGGCCAAGTTAGAAAAAGAAATCAAGGCCCATAAACTTAAAAAGTTTCAAAGGGATCTCAATGATTCTACACAGAATAAAGTATATCGCTGGAAGAACCCCGCAGGAAGGTCCCGGCCACGCAGTAGGTCCAAATCGGGGTCGCGGTCTAGGTCTGCCTCACGTACACGTCCGGTCGGTGGTGCTGGCGGTAGTAATGTGAACGACAAAAGCGGGAGTGGTACCGGGGGTGTCCCTGGGGGCACAGGTCCTGTCACCAGGACAAAGTCCAAACAGCTGGATGGACGTGGATTACAGGTGATCAATCTATCTGAGTATCATCTAAGTCCAGACCAGCTGGATGTACTATCAAGAGGCCTTTCCTTTTCCCCCACTAACCGATTTGATTCCTTCACAGCCATGAAAGATGTGCATATATTTGCACGGAAGCTGTTACTGAAGAAAGTACACAGTAGAAGGGATATCGGTGGTGGGATGGAGGAAGAGGCTGTCTTGACATTGGAAGAACTTGAACTGGAGGCAGGCACTGGACCCCCTGGTAAGTTCCCGGTTTCCATACTCCCAAGGTCGACACGCTTTATCCCTCACTCTGTCTGTCCGGCTGTAGACATCTTTACTCGTGTGGTGGTTGACGAACTAAAAAAGGTCACCACGAGTCGCCCCTCTGACAACCTTACAGCTCGACATCGTCGAGCACTAGGGGAACTCAAAGCTATATCTAATGTTGTCTACAAGCCGGCGGATAAGGGTGGGAATATCGTGGTGTGGCCTACCTCCCTATATGAGAAGGAGGCACTGCGCCAGCTCCGTGACCGTAACACCTACGGCAGACTGGACTGCAACCCCCTCAATAATTTCTCGAGACTTTTGCAGGGCATTCTGGGGAGGGCTTTCGATGCAGGTATCATCACTAAAGCCGTCTTAGAGGGCTTGACCGTGAAGTATGCGAAAGTTCCCACATTTTACCTCCTTCCCAAGGTACACAAGGACGCCGTCTGTCCGCCGGGCCGTCCGATCGTGTCTGGCTTAGAGGGCATGTGTGAACCAATTTGTAGGTTCATTGACCACTATTTACAGCCATTAGTGGAAACATTGCCCTCTTTTGTTAAGGACACGACGGACGTGCTCAATAGGATAGACGGCGTTTTTGTGGACTCCGATATGCTGATCGTTACTGCAGATGTCGAGAGTCTGTACACCTGTATCGAGCACGAGGTAGGACTACGGGCGACTGAACATTTCCTGGGTATGAGCAACAGGGATGGCCATCTTTGTGAATTAATTCTCGAGCTCCTGCGCTTTGTGCTCACGCATAATTTTTTTGTGTTTAAAGACGTCTTCTACCTCCAAAGACGCGGGATTGCCATGGGGGTGGCGTGTGCCCCCTCATATGCCAATCTCTTCCTGGGATACTGGGAGGAGTTGGTTTTTGGCGAGGGGGGGTCACCGCTAGCCCCACGTGTGCAGTCCTGGCTGAGGTATATAGATGACGTTCTTTTCTTTTGGCGTGGTACGGCGGGGGAGCTCGATGAATTTATGAGGGATTTGGGCATGAATGATTTTAATATCAAACTTACATATAAAAAAAGCAGGGACAGGGTTGACTTCCTGGACATTGACATCACTGTCGATAGCAACTCATGGTTGCAGACAGGTATACATAGGAAATCCACGGCAGTCAACTCTGTCCTGCATGCAGCCTCTGCCCATAATGCCTCCACGATCAGGGCCATCCCTGTGGGCCAATTTCTTAGGGCCCGACGTATTTGCTCTACTGAGGAACAATTCGAAACCCACGCCAGGGACCTCGTGCTGCGTTTTATGGAAAGGGGGTACAGTGGTAGGAGCCTAAAGAGAGCCTATTTGAGGGCCAAACATACTTCTAGGTCGGCACTACTGGGGGGTGGTTCCAGGAGGGTGATGGTGAAATCGGATCAACCTCTCCGGTTCATCACCACTTTTTCGCATGAATGGGACACAGTGAGAACTATTCTGAATAAACACTGGCCCATTCTGCAATCGGATCCGGCCCTCAGGGAGTGTCTGTCAGAGTACCCTCTTATGACGGCACGGCGTGCCCCGAACCTCAGAGATGCCTTGGTACGGAGCCACTATGTTCCTCCTGTCCGTAACCCCTTCGGTACCCGGGGCCCAGTGCTGGGCTGCTTTCCATGTGGGCACTGTGTATCTTGCTGCAATGTTTCCCGCGCTAGCTCCTTCAGTTCCTCCGATAACTCCGTGACGTACAGTATACGTCATCACATATCTTGTTCCACCACGAATGTGGTGTACTATGCTACCTGTGGCTGTGGCCTGATTTATGTTGGCCTGACGTCACGTGAGTTTCGGAAGCGCGTGAGGGAGCACGTGCTGGACATTGTGGGTGCACAAGGTACTAAGGAAGAAGATCTCGCTCAATTAAAAACTATCCCCCGACATTTTTGGGAGGATCCCAGGAGTTTGAATGTCAGGGGGATTGATGTGATCCATCCTGGCATCCGAGGAGGTAATGTCCATCGGATGCTGGCGAGACGAGAGGCCCAATGGATTGTCAGGCTGGGCACTAGGGCCCCTTTGGGCCTCAACGAATCCCTGAGTTTTGCCTCCTTCTTGTGATTCCTCCTCCCCCCTGGTAATCTATTCCTCAATTTTAAGTCCTTCTTAATTGCTGCTTTTAATCTGTGCCTTTCCCCCAGAGCCTTTTTGCAATGATGTTTACGTTTGCCCCCTCTCTCACACTCTCTAGGCAACTGTAAGAACAATTCTTGCCCAGGATTCAAACGAATTACAGAAGCTGGTCTTCCATGTCAATACACCCTACAGGAAATGTGTATTACATAATGTGTTGAATACCTGGTTTTTGTTTATACTTAGATTGTTTCTGTAGTTTTGCCTTGCTATGTGCCTGTTTGTAATTTCTGTGTTCCCCTGTGGCCCCGCCCACCGCGTGATGTCACTGTGACACTTCCCCTTCTGCTCTGATGTCTCGTTGATGAGCTGTGCATAGTGAGGGTTGCTGGTGACGCGTCCCGGCCCTGCACATGTGCACTGAGCCACCGGATGTAGTGCTGAGCAGTATGGGGATTGTAGTTCAGAGATTCATGTGGTGGTTGCTGTGTGTTTTCACAGGTGAGGGACATTAAGCTCATTAAGGGTACATAAAAGGAGGTGTGTAGAGGTTAGTAGCAGACACAACTTGGACTGGGAGACCTGGCACCCTCTTTCTTTCCTTACCTTGTCCCCTGAGGAAGTGGACCTTTGGGTCCATGAAACAGCTGTTGGGCGGACCTTTCTCCTACACTCAGGGGTACTCCCTTTGTTAAACAGCACCAGCACTTTAATGGGTATGTGCAATGTGTAGTATGATGTAGGGCTCCCTGTGTTTCAGTGATGTCCCTAAGAAGCATGTAGAAGCTTTACTATGTTTCATTATAAGCAGGCAGTTACAATCCTCTATGGGAGTGGACTCTTTATGCCCTATCAACTATAATTTCTGTATTGTTTATTGGTTTTTTATACCTGTAACAGCAGTCTGAATGTTGAGGGTACTGCGCTACCCCATTTTTACGTGCATATAACCTTATGTACCTGTCCTGTATCCGTTTTGTTAACATTTGTAATTCTCTCTTTACCACAAAAATCGAACTACTTCATTGCTTTTGTATTGCTGTGTGCTGCTAGCATTGTCCATTGTCAGTGTCTATATTCTTACCAAATGCCTTCTATCACTATAAATAAAAAAACGTAACGGATGATATACTCTCGCTTGTTTCAACTCCTGTTCTCTTATTAATGCTTAAAATTAAGAGTTGTCGCCACAGCACTACAGCACATAGTGCTGTTGCTGTGGCATTACATGTGGTAATTTTCTATGTTCTGTTTAAAAATATTATAGACCATTTTCTCCTGTTTCCCCACTAAAAATTAAAAGATGGGGGTAATGCAAACTTTTTGTATGAAAAATGTGATTTTCTTATTTTCATGACTCAATGTTATAGAACACTATGGAGCACCTGTGAGTTCAAGGTGGTTGTACATATTGATAAATTCCTTTTGAAGTGTTTTTTTTCCAAAATGTGATCACTGGTGGGGGTTTTCACTATTTAGGGACATCAAAGCCTTAGCAAACTCAACATGGCATCCGCTAAATATGGCAGACAATTTTCCATTCAAAATCTCAATTGGTGCTCCTTCCCTTCAGAGTCCTGCCATCCATCCAAACAGTAGCTTTCCTCTACATATGAGGTATTGGGAATTGCACAAGTTGTACAGTCCATTTTTGCCTATTGCCCTTGTGAAATAAAAATTTAGAGCTAAAGTACCATTTATGTGGGAAAAAGTTTTTCTTTTTTCCTTACACATTGCTTTAATGTATGTGAAGCAGATGGAGGCTTAAAAATCTTCTTGAAATTTTTGAGCCCTTTGAGGGTGCAGTTTATAAAATAGTATAACTTTTAGGTATTTTCTGTCACATAGGCCACTTAAAGTCACTTTAAATGTGATGTGGTTCCCATATAAAAATTAATTTTGCAAATTTTGTTGAAAAAAATAGCATATGCTAATAAACTTTTAACTCTCTAACTTCTTATTAAAAACTGATGTTTCAAAAGTTATGCTGATAATAGCAGAAAGTTATCATTAAAACAATGTCACAAAGTAAGATCTTACTAAGAAGAGATCTGCTGCACACAAGCACTTCATGCCTTTAAAGGAAAAAACAAAATGGCTGACATGTACTATTTCATTATGTGAACAGGGACCAAGATCATATTGGAAAGCTACTGAAAGCTATCTAGGATAAATGTGAAAAATTGGTTGATGTGACGGCCATGACACCGTAAGCCCAGTAACCGCCGACAAGGTTTTTTCACACTACTGGGTCCTATCTAAAACCTCATGTTTGCAGTCTGGACATATGTATGGGATAATGCCCTGTGTGCAATTAAAATCCTGCTTATAAAGGAAATGTCCAGGACTATGTGTAGGTTCTCACAGCAGCTCCTGAGTGGGGGAGGGTGCTGCATACAAAAAAACTATATATACTAAGATTATGGGCGCACACCTCTAGTGTTAGGTGCTAGCATGAAAATATATAAGAATACTTACTAAAAGGAGATCTGCTGCACACTAGCACTTCATGCCTTTAATGGAAAAACCAAAATGGCTGACATGTACTATTTCATTATGTGAACAGGGACCAAGATCATATTGGAAAGCTACTGAAAGCTATCTAGGATAAATGTGAAAAATTGGTTGATGTGATGACCATGACACCGTAAACCCAGTAACCGCCGACAAGGTTTTTTCACACTACTGGGTCCTATCTAAAACTTCATGTCTGCAGTCTGGATATATCTATGCCATTTTGGTTTTTCCTTTAAAGGCATGAAGTGCTGGTGTGCAGCAGATCTCCTTTTAGAATGTACAATCTGTCACAAAAACATTCTCAGAAGCACTGTGATGCATTGAATAATACCAAAGCTATTACCAGATTATAAATTATTAATAATAATAATAATAATAATATAGCACAATTAATTCCATGGTGCTGTACATGAAAGGGGTTTCGTACAAAAAATAGATGAAGATTACAGTGAACAAATTAACAGTGCCTGAAAGGTACAGAGGGGAGAGGATCCTGCTCTCACGGGATTACATTCTGTATGATGATGCGGAGGAGAGAGTAGGTTGGGATTGCGCCAACTCCAGTGGTGGTGAGGAGGCTGTGCGGGGGTGGTGGTGATCAGGGGACCACTCCAGTAGTGGTGGTGGAGCACCAGCTCTGGTAGCAGTAGGCCCAGGCTTTAAGCTTTCCTTAAGAGATGGGTTATCAGGTACCATCTGAAAGAACCAAGAGTGGCAAATAAAGAGACCCCGGTCAGAGTTGTACACTTTGGCACAGTCAGCAAACTGAAAACAGGCTGAGTGATGAAGGTTTTGAATTTGAAATTTTGTCATTGCCACAAGAATGTATGGCTGTCATCAAGTCCAGAGCTCTAAGTGCATCAGTTATAAAATGCAATGTCAGGAAGACAACAAGTTTTGGCAGGTGAATTCTAAGTTGACCAGCATGTATTAAAATTCGGTACTTTTCCTAAATATATAGGCAAAGGCAAAATGGTGTGCCTGATTACAAAAGATGTAGAGGGGCAATTTTTACATAGTTTTTTTAAAGTACTTTATGAAAATCCTGCCTGTGTTGTGTTGCTATTAAACAGGGTATTTGCTATTTACCATATATACTGAGGTCTCTTGAACATTATTCAGGCTGAGTTTGTATTTAAAATCTCAATATGGATTCAATGTTTTCCTAGCAGACCTCATATTTTTTGCCTGGCAGCTAGAGGCTTTGGAAAATGCAATGCAATGAAATTTTGGGAAAACATTGTTGACATTGATAAATTTGAACTTCAAAAGATTCAACCATGTCTAGTATATTTTTGACTTGTCAAAAATGTATAAAATTGAAATAAATCTTTAAAGTGGTTATATTACTTCTATGATTTCACACAATACTCTTCATATCTCCACTTTGATGCTAGTATGGCATTGGTGACCAAACGTTTGGGTTTATCTTCAGTGGAATTTAAGTTTATTCCAAGTTATTATATTTTATAACCAATTTACTACTTTTGCCCGATATTTTGCTTTGTACAATCTGAAAGCTGAATGCAACCTCTTTTATTCCATATGTATAGATACTTGATATAATTTGTTACATGTCTTCTTAATCCAATGAAAAGGTAAATAAAAATATATTGAATGATGCTTTAAAAAAATGTAGCTTCCCTTGTGCCCCTAAATTTTATAGCCTATATTCTGACCTACATGACAGCAGATGTAATCCTACTAAAATGTCATATTCATGCAGTGACCTTTTTAAATAAGGCTTAAATGTCATCCAATTAATAAGTTTAAGATTTTAATGAAAGGTTAACAGTAGAAATCTGTTGGAATACCCCTTCTTATTCTTTATTAGTTTCACATTTGATTTTCATTATATTAAACTATTAGATATGTTCGTAATTAATTTTCAATTAGACTTTAAGTAGCATCTTTGAAATGAACAGTACTGTACAAAAGTTTTAGGCAGGTGTGGAAAAATACTAATCTGGTTCCTGTATATTTTTACAGTCTCGTTGCCCAAAACAATGGATTTCACCGCACGCGACAACGCATGGCGGCAGAAACTTGATCAAGTATTTAATGATGAGTTGGGACACTCGATAGATCCAAGTCCAAAAGCAGCTGAAGCAACAGTAACTAAACTAAAACAACTGTTAAACCAGAGGACAAAACTCTGGTGGAATAAGTCCTTTATGGAACGGTACATCTCGAAAGGGATGATACCCAGGGGATTGAGAGTACAGGTTTTTCCCTCGTTTAAAATAGAAAACAACGAGGTAAAAAAGAAATGGGAAGACCTCTCCTCTGCGTGCTCGATGGGATATATGAACATATTGGTGGGCCTAAATTCCGAGTCCCTGAAAGAATTGGAGAAAGAGATCGAGGGAGTGAAATCAGTTCTGACAGGACGGATGTCAGAGGAACAGTTAGTACAGCTGGAAAGGGATTTAGAATCCAATTACTTGAAATGGGAAAAGGAGATCATCTCATTAAAAGCAAAAAAAATATAAAAGAGATTCCGAAGACTACCGAAACAACACAGTCTATAGATGGGGGGGGAAGAAAAAGAACAAACCTAAATACCCACCCAAGGAACTGCCCCAGGCTCCGACTCCAATACCGGCCAATGTCTCCGTATCTCTTTCCTCTCTGTCATCACTAGAGGAGGAGGGTGCAACGGGTGGAGAGGGTGGATTCTTACCACTGGAGAGTCCTGTGGTTCCAACAGGATTGGGATCAGGAAGTGGTAAAAGAACTATCACACCTCCAAAATCTGTGGATAAAAGGAGCAAAAATAACTTGGAGGTAATCAATTTATCAACCCATATCCTGTCTGAAGCACAGATTGAAGTATTGAAGTTAGGTTTGATTTTTGCTCCTGTTAACCGCTTCAATTATTTTACAGTGCTAAAGGATCTGAACCTATTTACCCGGAGATTAATTCTACACAAATTGCACCAAAAACGAAGGGGTGGTGACGGACTATCACAAATTGAGAGGGAAGCTATAAGTGACTTGGAGACATTGGAGTTGGACTCGGTTTCTGAGATACAAGGTAAATTCCCGAGATGTTTATACCCCAGGTCGACCACGTTCCCCCCGATGTCCCTTTGTCCGGAAGTTGAGGTCTTTTATAAGAGGGTGGTGGAGGACCTCAAAAAATTAGAAAATAGGAGAATAAGAAACGACAACCTGACGAGACGTCAGAGAGAAGCCTTACAAGAAATTGAAGCACTCTCTGACGTAGTTGTTAAACCTGCGGATAAGGGGGGGAATGTGGTCATATGGCCTAAGATTATGTATGAGCGTGAGGTAATGAGGCAGCTTAAGGATAAGGAATCCTATAGTGTTTTACCCTCAAACCCTGGGAAGAAATTTGAAGTGGAGCTGTTCGGGATTCTCGAACAAGCCTTCCAACAAGGTATTATACCCAAACAAATTTTTGAGGGTCTCATTGTGTCATTACCCACAACTCCAACCTTCTATCTACTGCCAAAGATCCACAAGGACGCCCTTGTCCCCCAGGGTGTCCGATAGTCTCTGGCATAGGGGGGATCTGTGAACCAGCGTGCAGGTTTATTGAATTTTACCTGCACCCCCTGGTGGAAACTCTTCCCTCCTATGTCAGAGACACAACTGACGTCCTGCGGCAGATTAATGGGGTCTTTGTGGATCCAGGCACTACCCTAATTACGGCCGATGTGGAAGGATTATATTCCTGCATCGAACATCAGGATGGCCTTAGGGCTGTGGAATTTTATCTGAACATGAGCAGTCTGGATGGGCCACTGGTAAGATTGTTAATGGAACTGCTTGAATACATACTGACTCATAACTACTTCCTGTTCAAGAACCATTATTACCTGCAACGCAGAGGCACTGCGATGGGCGCGGCCTGCGCGCCATCCTACGCAAACCTCTTTCTTGGGTTTTGGGAGAGGGAGGTTTTCGGGGATGGCGCGTGGGCCGCGTCCCATGCGCAGTGCTGGTTAAGATTTATAGACGATGTCCTGGTCCTTTGGACAGGAACGGGTGAAGAACTGAAAGAGTTTAAGAGTATGTTGAACACCAACAGGTACAACATAAAACTAACTTTTAAGGAACATACTTCAGAAGCTGAGTTCCTTGACATAAAGCTAGTGGTCCATCCAGACGGCTCGTTGCAGACAAATATGTTCCGAAAGTCAACATCGGTAAATGCTTTGCTCCACGCAACCTCAAGTCACACGCCATCCACAATAACAGCGATTCCCACTGGCCAATTTTTAAGGGCCAGGAGGGTTTGCTCTACAGAGAGCTATTTTCAGGAACAGGCGTGTGACTTGAGGGAGAGATTTTTAGCGAGAGGTTATACAAAAAAGAGCATAAAAAATGGATATCAAAGAGCTATGAGAACCTCTAGAGAGAGTCTACTTATCCCAAAACCAAAATTGAGAGAAACTGATCAGAAAATAATCAGGTTTATCTCTACATTTAATGATCAGTGGGGCAGCATGAGACAAATCCTAAAACAACACTGGGACATATTGAGGAGGGAAGATTCCTTCAAACAAGTACTTACAGCCCATCCAGCCATGACTGCGAGGAGGGGTCGTAATTTAAGGGATACAATAGTGCACAGCCATTACGTGCAGAAAAATCAACCCACCATAGGAGACACAAGACCTAGGATAGGCTTTTATCCCTGCGGGGATTGCAAGGGATGTCGGAGTATGGTTAGATCTACAACCTTTATGGATACTAAGGGTGAAAAAGAGTATAAGATCCTGAAGTACATAAGTTGTTCCACAACCAATGTTATATATTTATGTTACATGCCCGTGTGGTTTGGTCTATATTGGACTAACCACACGGGAATTACGCATGAGAATCGGAGAGCATGTACGTGATATTAAAGCTGCAGCGAAATTGGAAATGGATGACCCTCTGATAAAGACCATACCCCGACATTTAAAAAAACAACATAATTGCGATCCAGCAGGCCTGAAGGCCAGAGGTATTGACACTCTAGATTTGGGATCTCGGGGTGGGAATTACAGTAAGAGGCTAGCACAGTTGGAATGCAAGTGGATTGTAAAATTAGATACGATGAGCCCGAAAGGATTAAATGAGAAACTGAGTTTTGTGCCCTTCCTATAAAGGACTTGTTTTTACTATAAACTGCTGACTTTGTGATCCTTTTATTTAGTGTTTTTAAAATGTTTTTAATGCACTTTCACTTTCCTAGTTTTCCAGATAAGAGTATGACAATATGCAACCGTCGGCATCTAACTGAGAGGATACCCTCTGAATAATCACCGATGGATTTCACTCAGCAGTTAATCCCTATATGGGGAAGAAAAAAGATTTTAGTAGTAGTGGAGATTGCATGTATGGGAAATTATGCCAGGGTTTAATACATTACTGTTGTATGTGAAGGGGCTTTCTTTGGTTGCAGCGGTAAACTGAGGTATGCAAGTTGATAATAGAGAGATATGTACCTGATGCCAATCCTCCCTCCCGTAAAATACATGGGTATGGGGGTATTGGCTGATGGACACACAAACCATTTATGCATATGGATGTGAATAAGCTGCATCCGGTAAGCCATAGCTAAATCATATGCCACATTGGGATAATCTATATAAATTAAAAGAGAAAGGAAGCGCACATAGAGTAATACCGCTATTATACAGGTCCCTCAGACCCCAAATGGTTAAACTCACCTGATGTAGTTGTGAGTGTCACAACTACAATAAAAGCACACAGGAGGTCGCTGCAGGCTCCCAGCTGAGAATTGAAGAATCCAGAAAACAGTGATAAAGAGCTGGAATCAAAATGCCGCGCTGACCACAAGGATAAAAACAGAGCAAATCATCCACTCCGTTTATTTTGCCTACACGTGTTTCGTGGCACAAAGTCACTTCCTCAGGATGCCTGTTTATACAGTGCTGTATTCTTTATATGCATATCCATGACTTTAATCGCCCCAATACTCTAAAAAGTGTTTATCTGCGTGAATTAAGTGAATTGCCCAGGTCTAAAATGGCGGGGTTGCGATTTCCGCCCTTATTGTAAGGTTACTATGGGTGTCTGTTGACACACCAGCCTCTAAGATGGCGGAAATCGCACTTCCGCCCAAACTATGGCACCATTGGTGAAAGATTCCACTGTGTAATGTCCGACTCCGCCCCCCAGTGACGTCGCAGGCATCCCGGATTGGCTGGATGAGATCAGGTGGCCACTGACTCTCCTGCCTTGGGATTGGCCGCGAGTCGCGAGGGAAGAGGCGGACCGGAAAATGGGACACACATGTGAGGGATCTTAATGTAGGTATAAAAAGATGCCGGCCGGCGGGTTGAAACGGACCCCATTGAGAAAGCCCAAAGCGAAACGCGTCTGGGGGCACCAGGTACTCTATCCCATTATAGGACATGGGTAAGTGTGGAGCTGTGGGAGGGTGATGGTTACATCTAATAGGATCGATATGCAAATGTGTGTATGCTATCTATATAGGGTTGACAATAACTAATACTCCCCCAGGGACGGATAAACTGCATGAGCATTGTATGGGACTACCTAACACTACTCTGCAGGATTCTCCCAAACGGGGGTTGTATATTTACTACATAGCCAACCTCTATTCCCCATTGGAGGGGTAAACTTGATAGGCACTGCATATATAGAATGAAACTAGATCCAACACCCACAAGGTTTTGTCCACTATCCCCTGTCCATGTAAAAGGGATAAACCAGCTACATGGAAATTTTAATGTCACAATGTCACTTTAATACTTTGATCATCTATGAAATAAACAAGTAAATGAAATCTATGTATATCCTATGTACAATTTTGTGTTATGAAATAAATTATTTATATGTACAAACAATTTACTAAATAAATTCATGATTGAAAACATGACATAATTGACTGTGATATATATAATCTAAAAAGGACCTGAAACCTCCCACTTTTTGTATGGTTAAAACGTGTGGAAAAATGCTGCAAAATAAAACAACTTTAAAATATAGAAGTGTTAATAGTTAATTGCATCCATCATCAAAATGCAAAGTGAATTAACAAAATAGGAACACAAATCAAATGAATATGTAATCTGACACCCTTAGGCTACCTTCACATATGCGGACCCTTCCGCAGCGTTCTGCGGAGGGGATCAGCAATGTGACTGCAGCACCGCAAGCCCCTATGTTTATAATGGGAGCGCACGGTGCTGAGCTTGACTGCGCATGACCGTGCACACTCATTCACTGCCATATGTGTTCTGTGTGCAGGCGGATGCCTGCGCACATATCACCCAGTCTTGTCCGCACCACGAACGCGACATGTTGCATTTCTGGTGCGGACGAAACTGGGTGATTTGCGCGCAGGCATACGCCTGCGCACAGATCACATATGGCAGTGAATGGGTGTGCACGGTCCTGCGCAGTCAAGCGCAGCACCGTGCGCTCCCATTATAAACATAGGGGCTTGCGGTGCTGCGGTCACATTGCGGGTCCCCTCCGCAGAACGCTGCGAAGGGGTCCGCAAATGTGAAGGTAGACTTAGCCTTCAAAACAGCATAGAATCTTCTGTTTTTTTTTAAACATTTTTATTAATTTTTCTTGTAAAGCACTATCATAATTGACAACACTTAACAGACATTTCTATCACTGTTTTAATTGAGGCTCAAAATAAAAATTCTGAATAAGTATGACTTTGAAGGTAAATTCACACAAACTGAAGAAGAACATACAAAATCTTTGCCGATGTTAACAATTTAATGTTGGAAACCTAGGGCTGCAAAGCAGGAGTGTCACCCACTGAGAGGCTATGAACATAAAGAGTTTGTCTAATACTAGTACATCTCCTTCTCATGATGTGACAACTTAAAATAATAAACAACTTCAATAACCAGACCTTAATATTGGAATAAAATTATTTTTTTTAACACTGGTTGGCACTGAATTAATGTTTACATACATTTCTTAATTCCATAAAATTCAATAAATAATTAAATTAAATAATGAAATAAATAATAAATTAATAAATTTACCCAATTAACTCCACTCATAAAGCAGATCCACACTTCTTATTTAGGGTAACCATCCCTCTAATAAAGCACCTCGACCTCAACAAGTTTAAATGACTTAAAATAGGGAGAGAGGGAGGGCGGGGCTTCTCCAACAGCTGGTGAATTCTGACATCTCCTGTCAGAAATCACCTTTATTTATACCCCTCTGAAGCCCCCGCTGTCACCTATCCACCAATCAGCGCCCTTAAAATTTGTGCGCGCAAAAACCAGTTTGAACCAGCTGATACCTGTCAGAGCTCACTCTGACGCTCAGCTGTAAAATAAGGAACTTAATCCTTTCACTACCTAATAAAAATTACTTGTATGTCCTGTCACCTCACGATAGCCCCATTTTGGTTCCTAATGGTGCTATTTCATGATGTGACAATGACATAACTTAAAATAATAAACAACTTCAATAACCAGACCTTAATATTGGAATAAAATGATTTTATTTAACACTGGTCGGGTACTAAATTAAGGTTTACATACATTTCTTAATTCCATAAAATTCAATAAATAATTAAATTAAATAATTAAATAAATAATAATTTAATTAATTTACCCGATTAACTCCACACATAAAGCAGATCCACCCTTCTTATTTAGGGTTAACCATCCCAAACGGCCAAAGTGCAAAGCATTAAGGCCCCCCCAACAAACTACCCAACCAGATATCAATCACATTCTGTAACCCCAAATTAAAAATATAATTCCCCACTTCTGATAAATGCACCGCATCGGACTGATATAAACCTGCAATAAAACCCTCAAGATCCGTATGCCGATAGGAAAAACCTGCAATAGAGGGCATAAAGCGCTCCAATTCCTTGTTGAGCTTCCTTTTTATTTTCTCAAGAAACCAGGAACCATCGTGCTTCCAAGACAGTCTAGAAACCATCTCAGAAAAACCCAATGGTAGTTCCCCGAAATTGTTGAGAAATCCATACTAAATCCCGTTTCACCTGCCAAATCAAATCAACTGAATGACATTTACCCACATCATTTCCCAACAGGTGTAAAATCAATAAATCAGGGGGAGAACAGTTCACTTGCAACTGAAGCAAAACATTCCTTAAACTACCCCAGCGAAGACTTCGAACCCCGTGCCAGATTACGTGCACTTTCTGAACCTTAAAGGAAAGGTTTGAGGTATACGAATGCTGTAACGCATGCTGGGGTGCCCAATACACAAACGAATGACCCACTATCCATATAGTTTTAGGACCTAAAAGAAAAATCAACATGAAAACATTAAATGAGGCCATACATAGGACTTATAACAATCAGACCTCCAGCGAACTACATTTTTTATTAAAGTCGCATTCATTCCAGATCTCGCCGCCACAGTAGCGGCTCCAATCCGAAATGAATGCGACGACAAACGCAAATCTGACAAATTTAAAATTTTCAAGCATTTTTTATAATTAAAGAAAACTGAAAACGTGTGGCTGGCGTCAAATTCTTATGAATGAACAGATGTCCTGAGACCGCAGGACGTATTGTCAGCCACGCTACCTCATTCGCCACAGAACATATGGAAAGCTCTGGAATGGCAAAAAGGACCACATTAGCCCCTCTACCTAGTCAACATGAAAACATTAAATGAGGCCGTACATAGGACTTATAACAATCAGACCTCCAGCGACCTACATTTTTTATTAAAGTCGTATTCATTCCAGCTCTCGCCACCTTTGTAGCGGCTCCAATCCGAAATGAATGCGAGGACAAACGCAAATCTGACAAATTTAAAATTTTCAAGCATTTTTTAAAAATAAAAGAAAACTGAAAACTTGTGGCTGGCGTTAAATTCTTATGAATGAACAGATGTCCTGAGACCGCAGGATGTATTGCCAGCCACGCCAACACATTCGCCACAGGACATATGGAAAGCTCTGGAATGGTAAACAGGACCATATTAGCCCCTTTACCTAATTTATCAGTTTTAGATTTTTTTAAAAATAATTCAACCCTATCAGAAAAAATCTTGACATCGGTAAAGTGCAACCCTTCCATTGTGACTGTATTAACTGGCAACACTTCACCGATGCGGAGTGCAGCAAAAAACAAAACAACAAAGATGCCCCTAAACAAAATTGACTCAAATTCATCAGTGCAGACGTCAGGCAGCACCCACCACAGTTTCTCTAATAATGAAACTGATATGGGGCGACGATCATCATTCTTAAAAAGGACTTTCTTGTAACACTTTAAAAATTGTTTAACCGGGAATAGAAACAAGAGAGGATGCCCACCTGCTAATTTTAAAAAGAAAGAAATACCTGCTAATAACTTATGAACAGGCGAATACAACAAGCCTTCTGACGCTAAATCCTGCAAAAAGGGGAGGACAGACTCTGCCGTAGCAAGATAAAAATTAAAACGATGAAAGTTACAAAGCAAAACCCAACGCTTCCAAGCCTTAGAGTATCCGACCATGTACGTGGTGCCACAGAATTAACAAAAAAGGCCGGAACATAACTCAATTCAAGTCCTACAGGCATTGTGGGCATAACTGTCCCTCCGCGTCGGCGTCCGGTACCAAAGCACGGAACTGATCGAGCTGCTGACAGGAAATAATATTACCTATTACATTGGAGAAATCCGGCCTAAAAACAGCTTTCAACCAAATGTTGTACCTCATCAATAAAAGGACTAAATACCTCAAAAACTTAAGCACAACTACATCATTTGAGGCTATCGTGTTCAAGCAAAAACACAACCCACAAGAGTTACTAAATACCACTATCCTCTTATTCAGTAACCTATGTCCCCACAGGGTGAAAGCTGCACAAAGAGAAAATAAATCACACATTACACTACTCAAAACAGACGCATGAACAAAATCGGGCCAAACTGAATCTATAACCAATGACCTCTAAAAGAACAACCAAAGCTAACATGATTAGCAGCAAAAAACAAACGTAACGAAACCGAAGGCTGACAAACATCTTGCCAACACGATAAACCATTGAACTCGGATAAAAACGTCAACCATACCTTAAGATCATCCTTTACTACAGAAGAAGTAGGAATCAAAACATGCGGGGATGAAAAACCTTTCACAGCCTCATACAATCTGCGAGAAAAAACCCGCCCCATAGAAATAACCCGCATGCAAAATTCAATAAACCCAACAATGATTGATACTCCCTCAACGATGCAGAAGAATTATTTAAAAATGTGTCAATTATATCAATCAGCTTAACAATTTTTTCTTGAGGGAGACAACACAACATCCTATCTGAATCAATCACAATTCCAATAAACTCCAATTTCCTACATGGATACACAGTCTTCTCCGCAGCAAGGGGTACACCAAAATCACGCATCAGGGATAAAAAACTAGACAACAAACTAAAACAGTCCGAAGACAAAGCAAGGCCAATAAACAAAAAATCATCAAGATAATGAACCATTTTTCCTTTTGGGCAAACTAAACCAACTGACCATTCTAAAAAGGAAGAAAAAACCTCAAAATAAAAGCAAGACAAAGAAAAACCCATAGGCAAACACCAATAAAAAAAATAACAACCATCAAAATGAAACTCTAGAGAAGAAAACCAAAGGGATCAACAGGTAGTAATCTAAACGCAGCCTTAATATCCATTTTAACCATTAACGCGCCTTGGCCCATTTCCCTCACAAAATCTACTGCCATATCAAACGATGCATAATGCACTGAAGCCGCCTCCTTATCCACCTGATCATTCAAAGAAGAACCCCGTGGATAAGAGAGATGGTGAATCATCCTAAACGACCCTGGTTCCTTCTTGGAGACTACCCCAAGAGGAGAAAGTCTAAAATTCTCAAAAGGTGGAGATGAAAATGGGCCAGAGCACCTCCCTAATTCCAACTCTTTGACTATCTTGTCTTTAACCTGCACGGGAAATTGCCAAGCAGAAGGTAAATTCACTAATGGAGTACAGCCTGACCCGTAAAAGGGCGGAACAAAAAATCCCTTTGAAAAAAAAACCCGTAATAAGTCAGCTTTCACCCCGTTGGGATACCTGTCTAGGAACGGGATTAGAGCCGTTAACTGGACCGGCGTCGGAGCCCTTAAGAAATGGCTCCTTCGCCAACACCGTCAAAGGCTGTTGAACTTGCTTTTTAAAACATTTGAACAAAGGATGATTCTCCCCACAGACAGAGCACTCGTGCTTATAGCGACAATTATGCAACCATCTGCAGGAGGATTCACTGAATGCAAAACACAAACCTTTCCTGACATGCTGCGTCACAGAAGCTTTAGCCACCGGCTGCCGTTGAGGGACCATCATGTTCAGCCATAAACCCACATATTTTGTCCCCCATTTTAATGACGGCTGCACCGACAGCTTCTGGCGAAATGCCTCGTCATAGAACAGCCAGGCACTTCCCCAAAGTTGCAGTATGCTTCTAAAACGATATCAATATGCTGAAAAAGACCGCAGCATAATGCTGCAGTCTTTTCCCCTAAGACAGCGGCATAAATCAGAAAGGCCTGTAACCACAACTTATATGACTTAAACGTTCTCTTCTTCTCCTCCCCCTCAGCCTTTTCTGATTTAGCCTGTTCTCTGGACGGCAATAAAGTAAACAGATCAATAAACTCCCCCGCCCAGATCTTAGTTTTAACAGTCCCGGCAAGATAAAAAACCAAGCGGGGACAGCTCACACGGCAAAGCCTCCTTAAAACAGATCTCAGACACGGGCAGTCTTGATCCTGACCGAGGTTGAGGACCCCCTATTGACCCTCCCGGCTCCTGCAAACCTCTTACAGCTTCAGCAATAGCTGCTGAAACAAATTCTTTTAAACTATTAACTGTGACTACAGAATTATTGTTAATAAAAAAGGAATCAATCTCACCATCCGATGGGCTCTGGACCGCCGCAAGCATCTGTAGATTCGGATCCCCCATCGCCGGGAAGCTGTCATCCATCACTACAGCAGGGTCGTCTGAATCATCATGGAGGCTGTCATCAGCTGGCATCCATGCCCGCAGAGCCGGTGTGTGCTGGGACGCTTCGGTCACAGAGCCAGCCTGACGTTCCTTCTTTGGGGAAGTCCTGGTGCTCCTGCCCTGGCCGGCGCATTCAAAGATGGCGCAGCCGAAGGACAGGAAGAAATACCAAAAACCCCATCTTGGTACCTTGCTGGAGAATTTTCAAAAGTTCTGCTGCCGCCGCCACCGTTGTCATACTGCGGCGCATGCGCGGTTCTCATGACGTCACTTCCAGTGACGTCACCCGCTCTCGCGAGATGTTGCTGCCCCCTCCGGGCCCAACTCGATGCTCCCCGGCCGACACATTCCCGGATGCCGCAGCCAGGAGAGATGAGCGGCATAGAGAGCCCCTTTGGTCCTCTCTCCTGCGACCTCCAGGCCTCCGCTCCCCGGCCGGCGCATTCTCAGATGCTGCAGCCAGAGGAGGCGGATCCCGTACTGAGCTCATAGACCGCTCAGCCCCGCGGGCGCTCTTCCTTCTCTCCCCGGCCGGTGCACTCCGAGGTGCCACAGCCAGGGGAGCAACCTGGGCGGATGAGCTCATTCTGTCCTCACAAGCTCCCAACCTCCGCTCCCCAGCCGGTGCATGCAGAGATGCCACAGCTAAAGGGCGCTGCGACAGATTCCGGTGCTTTTTAGGCCTCGAACTCCGGCGGGGAAGCAGCTCCTCAGAAGCCCGACGGTCTGGAACAGCAGAAGCTCCATCAGGTACCGCTTCCTCCTCTCCCCTAGGACCACTGTCTCCAAGGCACCTCAGCAGCCAAGCTCTTCCACCCGATGCTGCTGCCTTCTCCACCAGCCGCTTCAGCAGGTCTTCCATGGCTTCTCCAACAGCTGGTGAATTCTGACATCTCCTGTCAGAAATCACCTTTATTTATACCCCCCTGAAGCCCCCGCTGTCACCTATCCATCAATCAGCGCTCTTAAAGTTTGGGCGCACAAAAACCAGTTTGAACCAGCTGATACCTGTCAGAGCTCACTCTGACGCTCAGCTGTAAAATAAGGAACTTGACCCTTTCACTACCTAATAAAAATTACTTGTATGTCCTGTCACCTCACGATAGCCCCATTTTGATTCCTAATGGTGCTATGTCATTCTTCATGTTTTCCCAATTACAGCAAAAACGCCTACACTCATCTTAACTGTTGACCGAGTTTCAGCAGTTTCTTGATTTACATTCTAGGAACTCATGTGAGATTGTGATGACATAGGAGACTCGCGAGCGACCAATCAACAAATCACCATTGTCTTCTCTCTTCCTACCTTTGGACAAATTGGGTAATGAACAGAAGTGAGCACTGCGGTTGCCACTCATTTCCTGCTGATGGATCCAGCTGTGATTGGCAGTGGAGTTTGCATAATGTCGCAATATCATGTAAGCCCCAAAAATGTGAACCTATACACTGCTGAAACTGGTGCCACCACCAGAGGTGAGCATGGGCTTATTTTGTTTAATTGGATGAAACATGGTGAATGAGAAATTAAAAAATGTGAAAATGTAACAATTTTTGATCTTTGAATTTGTATTCCCTTAAAACAGAAATTTAAATTGCACAAAATCATTAATGAATAAAATTTATACATTTCTATTAACATCAGCATCGATTTTAAAATACCATTACTTTAATAGAAAGTTAGAAGGGTTGAAATTTATCAGCAATTTGTCATTCTTTCAACAAAACTTAGAAAACAAACATTGAAGTTACTTTGAAGGGTCTACAGTGGTGTTCAAAAGTCCTGCATAGGCACAGGATAAATAGATTTTTCACGTTTTAAACCTTTTCTGTCGAATATCTTCGATGCTATTATGACATATTATATATGGTTTTGTTCAGAATACAATTTTGCATTCTCTCCCTGTAATATTTTTAGCTTTTGAAGCAGTTTTGCCTGAAATTATTGCAACAATATGGGAATTGAGAGCACAACTAAATATTGTACAGCTTCAGATCCAAAATTAGCCAATCACAGATGAGGTTCTTGTGACCAATCATAACCTGGATATGGCAGCCAATCACTTTCCATTACATTGCATCACATCTGCTGCTTTGTTTGTGTGTTTTATCTGTTGGTCTATCTAGTGAATCATACAGTAGAGCTTTATGATGGGAGCCTTGTTTTATCTGTTGGTCTATCTAGTGAATCAGACTGTAGAGCTTTATGATGGAAGCCTTCAGAATTTTGTCAGCGGAGGATCGTGTGCGAGTTGTGGTGCTACATGAAGAGGGTTATACTGGCCCCCAGATCGCAAGGAAGGTCAGCAGTAATCAGAGTACAGTCGTAAGAATTTTGCAGAAACATAAGCAGCTTGGAATTACCAAGGACAGGCCCAGATCTGGTCGGCCCAGAAAGTCAACTAAAAGGGAGGATAGAGTACTGATAAGAATATCCCATGCCAATGGAAAGCTCACCTCTCCTCAGCTTCTGCGAGAATGGCAAGAAAAGTGCAATATTGAGGTAGCAACATCAACTGTTAGGAAGAGATGATTGGAAGCAGAATTGAGAGGGTGCAAGGCCTTAAAGAAGCCATTGATGACAGCCATACAAAGAAAAAGGCGAAAACTGTGGGCATTGAAATATTCAAAATGGAGGAAGGAGGAGTGGGAAAAAGGGCTATTTAGTGATGAAAGCACTTTTTGCATTTTAGGAAATGATGGCAAGTCTTATGTGAGAAGGTTTCCACATGAAGAGTACAAGCCAGAGTGTTTGAGCTTCTCTGTGAAACATCCGATGAAAGTAATGGTCTGGGGCTGTATGGCAGCCAATGGTGTTGTAAGGCTTCATATTGTGGAGGGTATGGTTAATGCAAAAAAATACATAGACATCCTTAATAAGAAAATGCTGCTTTCTGCTCAACACCTGTTTTCAGGGGATTATATCTTCCCGGATGATAATGCTCCTTGTCACAGAGCTAAGACAGTAACGGAATGGAAAAAAAAGAACAAGGTGGCTACTATTGACTGGCCAGCCCAGTCCCGGACCTCAATCCAATTGAAAACTTGTGGCACAAGGTATCAATACAGATATCTAAAAAACAGCCAAGGACCAAGAGAGAGTTGATTGAGGCTCTGATACAGGCCTGGAACCACATCATCACTCGTGAACATCTGCAGAAGCTTGTTCACTCAATGCCACAGAGATGCAACTTGGTGCTCAAGAGCAAAGGCTGGCCAATAAAGTATTAGAAGCTAAAGATGCACTCAAAAGGCCCTTTTCAGGACTCTGAATTAAATAAAAAATGATACATCTTAAAAAGTAAAAATTAAGTCTGTGTGAACTTGCATTGGAAGTTAATGAACTTAGAAACCTGTTCACTATTCTACACACTGTACTGGTGTAGGTATGGTTATGCTGTAAAAAAAAATTATCAAAAATGCGCATACCATAACAATTTATACACTTGGGACATTCAAAAATGAGTATGGCATACAATGAGGGATAACAAAAACATATATGTTCCACCAGTTTCACTGTAGAGATGCAGAAGTATAAAATATATAGTTTTCTTCATGCCTATGCAGGACTTTTGAACACCACTGTATGTAATGGAAAATACCAATAAGTGTCAGCATTTTAAAAACAGCACACCTCATGGAGCCCAAAACCACATAGAAGAACTTTATTAACCCTTCAGTTGTTTCATAGGAATTACCGTATATACTCGTGTATAAGCCGAGTTTTTCAGCCCAAAAATTGGGCTGAAAAGTTCCCCCCCCCTCGGCTTATACACGGGTCAATACGGTAATCCTATGTTGGGAGAGGGTGCGGGGGGCGGGGGGGCGCTGCGCAGTATTTCTTACCTTGTCCCCCGTTCTGCAGTGCCTTCCGGTGTCCTCCGTGCTCCGTTCCCAGTCTGCTGTGCCTTGTGGTTCCTCCTGCTTCGGTTCCATCATCGGTGCTGGGGGCTGCCATCTTCCTTCTTCCCTCCGCCCCCGGCCAGTGATGTCAGAGCAGGCCGCGCTGTAATTGGCTAGCACCCGTGATCACATGTCACGGGTGCTAGCCAATCACACGCGCGGCCTGGTCTGACATCACTGGCCGGGGGCGGAGGGAAGAAGGAAGATGGCAGCCCCCAGCACCGATGATGGAACCGAAGCAGGAGGAACCACAAGGCACAGCAGACCGGGAACGGAGCACGGAGGACACCGGAAGGCACTGCAGAACGGGAGGACAAGGTAGGAAGCTGTGTGTATGTGTGTGTGTATGTGTATATATGTGTATATGTGTGTGTGTGTGTGTGTGTGTATATGTGTGTATGTATGGGTATGTGTATGTAAGTAGGCTGGCTGCCAATATAAGCCATACCACTGGGGCTGCTGTATATACCTCTGGGGCTGCTGTATACTACCACTGGGGCTGTATATACTTCTGGGGCTGCTGGATACTACCACTGGGGCTGTATATACCTCTGGGGCTGCTGGATACTACCACTGGGGCTGTATATACCACTGGGGCTGCTGTATACTACCACTGGGGCTGTATATACTTCTGGGGCTGCTGTATACTACCACTGGGGCTGTATATACTTCTGGGGCTGCTGTATACTACCACTGGGGCTGTATATACTTCTGGGGCTGCTGGATATTACCACTGGGGCTGTATATACCTCTGGGGCTACTGTATACTACCACTGGGGCTGTATATACCTCTGGGGCTGCTGGATACTACCACTGGGGCTGTATATACCTCTGGGGCTGCTGGATACTACCACTGGGGCTGTATATACCTTTGGGGAGGCTGCTGTATACCACACTGCTGGGGGCTGTATACCTGTGCTGGGGTCCACCCTCGGCTTATACACGAGTCAATAGGTTTTCCCAGATTTTGGGGGCAAAAGTAGGGGGGTCGGCTTATACACGGGTCGGCTTATACACGAGTATATACGGTAATGCAACGTGAAGGAAAAATATGAAAATTTTATGTAATCTCACCAAATATTTGTTTTATCCCAAGATTTAGCATTTTAAATAGGACAATAAGAGAAGATGGACCATAAAATTTTTTGTGCAATCTCTCAGGAATATACACTGTGTGCAGAATTATTAGGCAAATGAGTATTTTGATCACATGATACTTTTTATACATGTTGTCCTACTCCAAGCTGTACACCAAACCATTCCCAAGGGAAAAGAAATAACGATTTAGGTCCAAAATTTTTGTATAACAAATATAAATTTTATTATTTAGACAAGCGTGAAACAAAGGTAGGGAAGGGTGATATTCCCATAGCTCAAAAATCAAACAGATTCATCAGGATTACAGTTCATATATAATATAATATTTCTAGCTGGTAATAAAATATAAATTAATTAGCAATGTTGTCGAGCTCTCGATCCAACCACCCTCCTATATAAAAAATCTAACGGTCTATATATCCGTGAAGCACATTAGATAGTGGTGATAGAATTATACACAAGATTAAATTTATATGTGTCCGTTCATATCTCAATTTTTTATATAGCTGAACCACTAGTATAGAACCAATCACATGAAAGGGGTCCAATCAGTCAGTTGTACCTTCAATGTACCATCCGTTGCCTATGATCCATACAGCAGTTGTGCTAATTGGTATATTGGCCTATGATTAAATCCGCACAGCACATCACTGCCATATTAAATCATCCAGCCACTCATAAGCCACTAGTTATAATACAAATGGCTTTTTTTAGGACTTCTCACACATTTAGAGTCACGGTGAAAAATCATGTCACATCTTTCAAATTATATGCTGAAGTATATAGCAGCTATATTACTCCACCAGGGGCGGACCTACCGTGGTGCAACTGGTGCAGCGGCACCAGGGCCCCGACAGGCTAGGGGGCCCCCCCTCAAAGCACGGAGAATAAGCCGACATGCTGCCGGCCACGCCCCCTCACAGCAGCTCAGGAGCGAGGACAGAGCCCCAATCACAGTGCAGAGAGTGAGTCATGTGACCTCTCCTGCACTGTGGGGAGGACCTCACTCAACCAATCCTGGCAATGCGCGCGGGCCTCTGAAATTCTCTCCACATGGCTGATGGCTGTTCAGCATCAGCAGCAGCAGCAGATGAGGGGACACAGCTCTGCACAAGGACCCAGGTACAAGGAAAGGGACCAAAGACAGGGCACAGGCTGAGGACAGACCGGGGGGGGGGGGGGTTTGCTGGTCTGTACACTGCTTTTATGCTTTTACAGGACCGTGATGATGTCACATTGAGGGGAGGAGTCAGTGGTCACATGATCAGCTCCTCAGTGTATGCAGGACTCTGCTGTGCTGGTTGTCATGGTGCTGGATGAGATGAAGTTTATGTCAGGAGGGATTTACAGTGTGGATGTAGCGGAGCCAAGTGTGTATGAGGTGTATGGAGCGTAGTTCAGAGTGTATACGTGGTGTACGGAGCGGAGCCGAGTGTGTACAAGATTTACGGAGCAGAGCCGAGTGTGTACGTAGCGGAGCCGAGTGTGTACGAGGTGTACGTAGCGGAGCCAAGTGTGCACGTGGTGTACGGAGCAGAGCCGAGTGTGTACGAGGTGTATGGAGCAGAGCCAAGTGTGCACGTGGTGTACGGAGCAGAGCCGAGTGTGTACGAGGTGTACGGAGCGGAGCCGAGTGTGTACGAGGTGTATGGAGCGGAGCCGCATGTGTACGAGGTGTACAGAGCAGAGCAGAGTGTATGAGGTGTATGGAGCAGAGCCGAGTATGTACGAGGTGTACGGAGCGGAGCCACGTGTGTGCAGAGCCGCGTGAGTATGAGGCAGGGCCACATGTGCGGGACATATGGAGTAAAGCCGCGTGTGCATAAGGTGGATGGAGTGGAGCCGCATATGCTGGGGCGTCCTGTAGAGGAGCCGCATGTGTACAGAACGGAGGCATATGCGCAGGGCATGTGGAGTGGAGCCGCGTGTCTACAAGGCATTTGGAGCGGAGCCACGTGCGTACAAGGTGTGTGTGCGCCAGTGGTAGTTCCCCGCGGATGCCGCTCCCGTTTCTATAGTCCCGGCTGCCTCTGCCGGCAGCATTCTTCACTCGAGTCCTGGCTGAGCTGTCTGCTTTTTGCAGCTCAGCATGGTGGGGCACGATGATGTCATCACTGAGTGCCACTGTGCTGATACGTGCAGAGCGGAGCAGCAAGAAGAGAGGTGAGTATTTACTTTTTTTTTTTTAACCCGTGAATACAGTGATGGGAGACTATGTAATGTGCAATATAACATAGGAGGAGTATGGGGTGCAATATACTATATGGAGGAATATGAGGGCCCATTATACTATATGGAGGACTATGGGACTGCCTTATACTATATGGAGGGCTATGCGGGTGTATTATAATATATGGAGGGTCGTGGAATGCATTATAATATATGGAGGACTATGGATGATGTATTAAAATATATATAGACAATTATATAATATGGAAGCCATTTTAATATATCTGGAGGGTTCTGTGGAGGCATGATAATATTTGGAGGGGTGTGAGGAAGCCTTTATACTTTATGCAGGGCTCTTTGAGGGTTGCGTTGTAAATAAATATTACAATCTATATGTTTAAATTACTTTGTTGCCACTATGAGGGGCAGGGGGGCCCCCAAAAAATTTCTTGCACCGGGGCCCACTACAGTCTGGGTCCGCCCCTGTACTCCACAATCATCTTTTCAAATCCTATGCTGCAATGCACAGCAGCTGTATCACCCCACAATCGCTCACAGTGAAACCAAAGTGTGCAAGTCCACTACGTTATATATACACACGCATCCAAGAGGGCAGATGAAAGGTCACCTCTTCATGTTATGGATCAGTGTACTACATCTTACTATAGGGCACCATAAAGTATATACATCAAGGGTATTAGCGAGAGCTACAACACTATACCTGATAGATTAATCCTGTTGATCATCCGAGCGTCTGCCCAATGCGCATTTCGGATCTTCCTTCATCAAGGGGCATGTGAGAACGGGGGAAGGGGAGGATTAAAATAATGATCCCAGCCAATAGGGTTCGCCATCCGTTGCCATGGTTGCGGACGCCACTTTCCACCGCCAGCAAGCCCCGCGTCACCGTCTACGTCATGGAGGGGAGTAGTCTCATGTCACCTTCTCGGGTCGATGATGGAGTGAAGCTCAAATCCCGGACCTACTGCCAGTTTCTGGAAGACAACTTCTTCAAGCAGTGGTACAGGAAGAAGTCGGTATCGTTTAAGAAAAACATGATTTTCATGCAGGACAATGCTCTATTACATGCATCCAACTACTCCACATCATGGCTGGCCAGTAAAGGTGTTGTAGGGCTGGTTCTGTTTATCGGTTATTATTGTCGGTTATGACTACAATCACCGATATCCAGAATCTTCCTTCCTTACCGCTTTCTGTTCCTATGCTGCAGCCTACCGTTTATACTCGTGTATAAGCCGAGTTTTTCAGCCCAAAATTTGGGCTGAAAAGTCTCCCCCTCGGCTTATACACGAGTCTATACGGTAGGCTGCGTGGTGGGGGCTGTGGAGGCTGGAGGAGGCGGGGGGAGGCTGCTGTATGAGCGGCCCCGTCACGTGGGGCCGCTCATTATATATGCACTGCTTCCCCCTGTCAATCAGCGGCAGGGGGAAGCAGTGCATATATGCCCCCCAAATGCTGGCACTCGCCCCCCTTGTAAGGCCCCCACCGCTGCTTATATTACCATCCCGGTCTTCTGCTCAGCTCTGCTCCTCGGTGCCCCGTCCTCGCTGCTCCCGTCCTGCTACATCCGGGATCTCCGGCCGTCGCAGGCATATGACGTCATCGCGCGACGGCCGGGGATCCCGGATGTAGCAGGACGGGAGCAGCGAGGACGGAGCACCGAGGAGCAGCGCTGAGCAGAAGACCAGGATGGTAAGAGAAGCAGCGGGGGGGGGGGGCCCTTACAAGGGGGGCGAGTGCCAGCATTTGGGGGCTGCTGGGTATCCCCTGGGGGCTGCTGAGTACCCCCAGGGGGCTGATGGATACCCCTAGGGGGCTTCTGGGTACCCCCTGGGGGCTGCTGGGTACCCCAGGGGGCCTGCTATATATACCCCCGGGGGCCTGCTGTATGTACCCCTGGGGGCCTGCTGTATGTACCCCCGGGGGCCTGCTGTATGTACCCCCGGGGGCCTGCTGTATATACCCCCGGGGGCCTACTGTATGTACCTCTGGGGGCCAGCTGTATATACCCCTGGGGGCCTGCTGTATATACCCCCGGGGGCCTGCTGTATGTACCCCCGGGGGTCTGCTGTATAAACCCCCAGGGGCCTGCTGTATAAACCCCCGGGGGCCTGCTGTATAAACCCCCGGGGGCCTGCTGTATATACCCCCTGGGGCCTGCTGTATATACCCCTGGGGGCCTGCTGTATATACCCCTGGGGGCCTGCTGTATATACCCCTGGGGGCCTGCTGTATATACCCCTGGGGGCCTGCTGTATACCCCTGGGGGTCTGCTGTATACCCCTGGGGGCCTGCTGTATACGATACTACTGGGGCCTGTATACCACTGGGAGGGCCTGTATACCACACTGCTGGGGGCTGTATACCTCACTGCTGGGGGTTGTATACCTGTGCTGGAGTCCACCCTCGGCTTATACGTGAGTCAATAAGTTTTCCCAGTTTTTGGGGGCAAAAGTAGGGGGGTCGGCTTATACATGGGTCGGCTTATACACGAGTATATACGGCATATATATGTATATATCGATGACTTAATGAAAACAAGTCTGTTCTAATAAATGAATATTTATTAAACACACCCAAAGAGTCTACAACAATAATATATATATTTCTAGATAGCAGGATAACTAATACACAATCAATTACTGTTACAATATGTAAACACCCACAGTTACTAATACCCACGTTACCTAAATATACATGCACACTATATTAATTACATTTATTCACCTGCCCCTAACTGTCCCTGAATATAGACAGAGAGAGAGAGAGAGAGCAGGAAGAAAGATATAGATGGTGATACTTAGGCCAGATGCTGAAGGTCCTATTCCATGGTGGATCCAAGTAGAAAGAGAGAGACTTCCTGTCTCAGAGTGCATTTTAACCTTACCCTCAGCTGTGCACGTGACAGACACACCTCCTCATCCGTGCACTTCTGACAGGGGGTTTTAAGGGTGCACGCTCACCGTGAACTCTATTGGAATGGCCTAAAGCTTACACTATAGATTGGCAAACAATGGAAATAATACTTCTTAGAGATACCTTTATGTCCACACCAATCACCTTGTACATCTTGGCTGCTGTAGTTTGTTAGAAGAAAGGGGTGAGAATAACCCTTTGTGCCAGAAGCCTGTAGATCTTTGATATTTAAATTAAGAGTCTTATCTGATAGCTTCCCACACTGAAATGCAAGAATGGACATCTTCTGATATGGTAATTAACCATGTCAGTAGAACAGATTTCCATCAGATACAACTGAATTGGTCAATGTTATATGAAGGGACATTTATTATGGCCTATTACACCAATGTGGGCATAAATATAGATATATACACATACATGCCCACAAAGAGAGAGATATATTTATGTGTCATATTAATTGTTAATTATGCCATCACTTCCCCCTCAACAAAAGGTCTAAAAGAAAAAAAACAATGACATGGCCCTCTTGTTCACCTAATCTGAACCCCATAGAGAACCTGTGGTCCCTCCTAAAATGTGAGATCTACAGGGGGGTAAAACAGGACACCTCTCAGAACAGTGTCTGGGAGGCTGTGGTGGCTACTGCACGCAATGTTGATCGTAAACAGATCAAGCAACTGACAGAATCTATGGATGGAAGGCTGTTGAGTGTCATCACAAAGAAAGGTTGCGATATTGGTCACTAATTTTTTTGGGTTTTGTTTTTGCATGTCAGAAATGTTTTTTTTTATAAATGTTGTGCAGTTATATTAGTTTACCTGGTGAAAATAAACAAGTGAGATGGGAATATATTTGGTTTTTATTATGTTGCCCAATAATTCTGCACAGTAAAAGTTACCTGCACAAACAGATATCCTCCTAAGATAGCCAAATCTAAAAAAAAGCACTCCAACTTCCAAAAATATTAAGCTTTTATATTTATGAGTCTTTTGGTTGGATTGAGAACATAGTTGTTGATCAATAATGAAAATAATCCTCTAAAATACAACTTGCCTAATAATTCAGCACACAGTGTACTGATACCTCATATGTGGTGGAGAACCACTGTTTTGTCCCATGGCCGGACTTGTGAAAGGAAGGAGAATCAATTGACTTTTTGAATGTGACATTGACTGAATTATACAGGGAAGCTGTGAGGAGTTGGCCGTGAACTAATGACTATTGGACTTTTCCAGCACGTATGGCTAGTTACATCAATGTTATTGTTCACAGGTTGATGGAGCTGCACCAGAGTGTCCCTTCCAGCATGTGTTCCTAGAACATAATGCAATCAAGCTACATTACCATTCAATGTCCTGAATCTGGTTGAGAGGTTGTGAGTGTTTTGTTCCTTCCTGCAGGTGGGACCTTCATAGATACACACTTTTGCAGACTGGTCAGAGACTTCAATTAACTTCTTTTACTTTTCAATCAAATGTACCTGAAGGTTAAGAGGGTTGGGTTTTCTTTTCCCTGCTCAACTAGATGGCTCATTTCAAGAAAAAGGCTATCTACCTGGAATTGCTAAAATACCCTGTATAGAATAATATTTGTTGCATCGTTATCCTGCCTAGATGATTACAACCCAGAACTTCAGGTTTTCAGCGATGTCATTTTGTTGTTGCACAACCTACAATGTGCCTAAAAAGAGAAATCCCTGTACAAGCCACCCTATTTATGAAACTACATCATTCCATGAATGTATTTAGAGGTGTGTGAGCATCTTAAACTCACACGTGCTTCACAGAATTTATAATATTGAGAGTAAGCAAGAATAGACATTTTCCCAATAAAATGTTATTTTAGCCCCAAATTTTGCTTTTCATAAAGGCAACAGGATAACATGTACTACACAATCTGTTGTCCATTTTCTGTTGAGTATATCGATACCCCATATGTGGTGGGAAATTACTGTGTGGGAACATAGTAGGCCTCAGAATGGAAGGAGTACCATTTGACATTTAGAGTGAAAAATTATCTGGAACAAAAAATGGATGCCAAATCACATTTCCAGAACTCCTGATGTGCTTACACAGTGAATATCTCTCCTGTTTTGTCCTTGTCCTACAATCAGTGGTGTAACTTCAGACCCAGGGGCCCCGATGCGAAAGCTGCAACAGGGCCCCTAATTATTGCAAATCTTTAATAGTATTAGTCTTTTTCTATAGGCCAGAGGGACTTTTTGGGCCCCCCTAGGCTGCAGGGCCCGGGTGCGATCGCAACCCCTGCACCTATTGTAGTTGCGCCCCTGCCTACAATAATTTTAATGTACTTTGGAATTGAGTTCAGTGTTTTTTGTAATCTATTAAACTTTTTAACCAGCAGTATTCAACATGGTCTCTTTTTCCTATGTTACTCGGGGTACTATATGCACTTTCTGGTCATTTTATAACAAATATGGTTCAAGTAGCAAACGCCTAACAATTGAGGTCCAAAAACATCCCTATTATTTTTGTTTAGAAAGCATATAAATCACTTATTCACTAGCTAGCCCTTACCAGTCACCCCTCCTGCAGGGGGCAATGCATCATGGCTGATTGAGCAGATCTTTCCCTACCTATCAGTAAGCTTCAGCACGTCCCTTAACAGATGCTTCCACACTCAATCACGTGGGCGTGATGTCACTTAAGGTCCTATTGAAACAGTCTCTCTTGAGAGGAATTGTGGTCATGCCCCCTGCTCTCTTCACAGAAGGTTTGGAGCACTATTTGAATTTTAGACCACTATTTTGGCTGAAATTGATTGTGGATGCAATGTCACATTTGAAGAGCCCTTGACATGCCTAAACAGTATAAACTCTTACAAGGGACCCCATAATGAAAACTTCAACTCTCAAGAAATTTATCTAGGAGTGTGGAAAACATTTTATACAAAATTGTATAATATTGGGCAGAGTAAATGAAAAATTCCCATTTTTCCACTAAGGTTTCTTTGGCCCCATATTATTAGTTTTCAAAAACGGTAATTAGAGAACAAACCAAAACATTCTGTGCGCAATTTCTGCTGAGTATGTCAATACCAAAAATGTGGTTGAAATCTACTTGTGAGGCACAGTGCATAACTCAGAATGGAAGGAGTAAAGATTTTGATGGAAAGTTTGAGGGTGGCATGTCAGTTTGGCAGAGTTCTTGACATGCCAGAAAACCCCTGCTATAAGTGACACCACGTTACAAACTACACAAATTAATGGATTCGTATAGGAATGCAATGAGCATGTTGACACCACATACTGTATGTCTCACATAATTTTATACCATTAGGTGTTAAAGAATTGCATTTTACCCCTAAAATGTTGCTTTTGCCCAAATGATTTTAATTTTGGGCTAATATGAAAAAATGAACCTTGCAGTTTGTTATTCAATTTTTCCAGAGTGTGTTAATTTCCCACATGTAATCTTGAACTACTGTACTTTTCAGGCTTACCGTGGAAATCTCAGAATGAAAAGAGCTGTTAAAAGTAACATGAACTCCCCCTATATTTCCAATAAATGAAGATGGACCTGAGAGATGACTTTTTTTAATTGTGTTGAAACTTTTATTGGGAACACTTTACATAAAATTTTGGATCGCATTTATCCTGTGCTCTATACTCAGCACTTACATTGGGGTTTCCATCTAAATCTCTGACTGAAATAATTTAGATGACATCGCTGAGGGACTCATTAACTATAACAATGCAACAGATTTATTCTCTCTGTCTGGGCTCTGTTCAGCGATGTCTTTTTCAAAAGTGCACAAAACTGGTTTATCATGCTTTTTTTGCACTCTTAAAAAGACAGTCACTGCTGATCAAACCCTAGAGATGGTTCAAAATGACACCATATGCATCAATATAGGGTATCTTCAATTGTGGATTCTGTCTGAACCACGTATTTCAAAGATTTACATAGAAACACTAGTGTAAGCGTTTAGTGCAAAGCGAGGGTAAATGTGAGCACAGCCTTACTGCAATTTTTGAAAAATAAAACAAGGATGGGCGGGAGGACATAGAGTAAAAGCCTGATGGACTAGTGGTATACTTATTGAAGCAGTGATACACTCACCTATCTGGGTTGTGCACCCTTGCACAACTGTGGGAGAAGCTTGTGTTTGAAATGGTGTTGGCCGCCGGGTTGCTGGGCATGGAGTCCGGATAGTCATGTGACCAGAAACACATCACCAAAGGTCCTACAGCTTTGTGAGTACAGATGCCTGTGCTGCTCCATCCACAGCCAAATAATTATATTTATACTGTATAATCTAAATAGGAACATTTTAGACAAAAAACTCACCAAAGTTTTGACACTTTTTTCTCTACCCCTTGCATCTAGCAGGTGGCTGCAGATTCCCCCAGCAATCCCCAGGACCCAGGGGGTCACGAGCTTACGATATTCTGGCGCCAACATACCCAACTAACACCTTACATCATTATTTATAGTGTTAACTTGCATCTTTTTATCCATTGCAGTTAAGGTTGTTTTCCTCTAGGGGGCGTCTGTCACAGTGATTCATATTTTCAGTGCTGAGCAGCCTGCCCGGTCTAAAAGGAGGCAACACCAATAGGCTGCTCAGACACTATTTATCACCTGAATGTGAGTGGCAGAGGCCTAATGGTGTCCATGTGTCTGTATTCACCACCAGCCCCTCCTTGCTAACATGACAGGTCGCCTGGGGGAATCTGCAGCCACCTGCTGGATGCAAGGGGTAGAGAAAAAAGTGTCAAAACTTCGGTGAGTTTTCTATCCACAGCCCTCAGAGAGGGTATAATGTAAGAAAGCAGGAAAGTGCGGTCAGGTGGAACGCTGGGCACACAAAAGGGGAACAGAGAATTAGCTTCAGTATACAGACCTTTTATTAATAAAGTACTTCACAGCATGTTTTGGTGGCTGTAGGCTGCCTTCATCAGGTGAGGGGAGGCATTACAAGTAGAAGATCAGGCTCTAAGCTAGACATGAAAAATTAACCCCTGACCTACCACTACAATAGAAATCATGATTAAACAAGCTTTGCTAAATAACAATGGAGTCATCATTTAAAACAAGAACAAGATGTACAAATCAAGTTAAAACAAGTGAATAGTAAATATATAAAAGAATAAAAAATCTATGTATGTGAAAAAAATCTATATAATAAATATAAAAAGACTGCTATAAAAATGTGCTGCAATAAATAATAAAAACAGCTGATGGGAAGGGAGAAGCAAGCGGGACAGCGACAAAGGGTAGATGAAATGTGTAGATGGAAAGTTGATTACCAACCAATAAACTATGTATATTCAAGCATATAAGACACAGTGCAGATTAAATTAACCACATTCTCTAGGGATAAATTAAGCCCCTCTGGGGACAGGGTGCCAAGCTTGAAAATCAATGTAATTTTCCCTGTTTACAAATTTACTTTATCTGTGGGCTCAGACTCAGTTATATGGTAAATGATAGTCGGCTTCATTTCATTAGGATTTTTTGAGTGTTCCAGAGAAAAGTGTTTAGAAACGCTATGTAGGAGGTAGCCAGTCCTAATATTATACATATGCTTGTTAAGTTTTGCCTGCATGGTTTATATCGTGCGGCCAACATATTGTAGGCCACACATGCATTCCATCGGATGAATGGCTCGATACATTGCATTTACTAGATAAGGTTTTTCTAGTCGTGCAGGAAGAAAATGACTGAGTTCCATTGGCAATGAAGCGGAAGCATAGGAATTTCAGAGACATACAACAGAAGCACCCAGGCTTGCATTCTGATTTTCCACCTTTTAGTTCAGAAGTTTGAGGGGTACTACGTTTTGCTGCTAGATTCCGAAGATTTCAGCTACGCCTGTAAATGATCCGTGTTTGAAAAAACTGAATTGTTCATCAAAATGAACAAATATTTATTGATTGTCAACATTTTTTTTTTGGTCCGTGGTCTCATGCTGGTCAGTGTCACATCGGTGTGTGTCACAGCGCGAGACCAACGATCAGCAACCTCCCAGCCAATGCCTGCGCTGCACATTAGATGCTGGGCACTGGTAACCAGGGTAAATATCGGGTAGCTAAGTAAGGTGCTCTGCTTAGTTACCCGCTGTTTACCCTGGTTACCAGCATCCTCCCGCTTAGCTTAGTCTGTAAGCGGGAGGACGCTGGTAACCAGGGTAAACAACGGGTAAGTAAGCAGAGCGTGCTGCTTAGCAACCCCATATTTACCCTCGTTATCAGCAACCTCGCTGCTGACTGGTCGCTGGTGAGTTTGCCTGTTTGACAGCTCACCAGCAACTGCATAGAGCAGGGGTCCTCAACTCTAGGCCTCAAGGGCCGCCAATAGTGCAGGTTTTCAGGATTTCCTTGGTATTGCACAGGAGTTAGAATCATCACCTGTGCAGGTGATCACATTAACACCTGTGCAATACTAAGGAAATCCTCAAAACCTGCACTGTTGGAGGCCCTTGAGGCCTGGAGTTGGGGACCTCTGGCATAGAGACTTTCAATCGATCCCGGCCAGGTTGGAACGCTGGTGGGATCGCTGGAAAGTCTCAGCATGTAAAGGGGCCCTTACTGTTTGGATTCAGGTTCAGCTAGGGGGCTGTAAAAATGAGCAAACTGGTGATTAAAGCATGAGAGCATGATAATTAAATTTACTAGTCTTTAACACTGTGGTCACACTTGCTTCTAGGTCTGCTCATTAAGCCCATGTTTATTCACTGTATTGACAACAACTGGCAATCACAGATGTCGACTCTCTGTGACAGCATCTGTGATTGGCTGTTGCAGTCAGACTGCGCCCCACAATCTGTACCGGTGTCTGTGATTGGTTATCATATATATTGGTGCATGGCAATGAACCTGCCATCATATGTTAGTAAAAATAAGGAACCGAAAAAAAATTGCATAGGGGTCCCCTGTAATTTTTATTTTTAGTGCAGATAAAGCACACAGGTGGCCTGTTGCCCCAAGCTGTGCAATTTATGCTGGTGAAGTTTCAAACACAGGATGCCTACTTTTTTTTTTAATTATTTAAATTCATAATTAAAAAAAAATGCAGTCTGGTGTCCTCTGCAATTTGATACTCATCCTTGATAAAGTACACAGCTGGGGGTTGGTATTCTCACCCTAGGAAGGAACAAATACACCCCCCCTACCCCCCATGGTAAGAATAGCAGCTTACAGCCACCCCAGAATTTCATACATTTATTAAAGGCACTAAATCCTGGCACTTTATGCTGCTCTCCTGATTGCACTGGTGCAGTGGTAATTGGTGTAATAGAAGGGTTAATGACAGCTAAGAATTGACAGCTGTTTTCAAGTCCTGGGTTGGTAATGTTCAGGTTTCTATAGGACCCCAACATTACCAATCCTGTAGGTAAATAGTTAAAAAACATAGACACAGAGAAAAAACATTATTTGAAATAAAACACACAAGCACTTTCTTTTTACCATTTATAAAATAGGGTGTCACCAGGGGCTGCCGTCACTAACCTGAGCTTTCGACACTACCAACCCTTCATGAAATCTTGTTCAAATGCATGGTGTTGGAGAAGTGGACTGGAGCTTCATTAGTCTCCATCACATTTCTCTTGTGCTTGCCACTGTCAAACCAGTGGCCACCACCACAATTGTGTGCACAACCCCTGACTCTCTCTCTCTCTCTGTGAAAAGAAATAGCATCATGTTTGGTGATAAAAGCAAGGTGAGTGACTTAAGTGTCACCCTACAGCATCTATCTCTGCCCACAAAGGAATTGTCATTAGTAAATGACATCACTCACTCTGCTTTTATCATCACCCTTCTAATGAGGTGAGGGGATACAAGCTGTGGGGGAAAGCTGCTGCTCCTTACCAAGATTTTATAACTGACTCTATGTAATAAATATTTTCAGGGAAAGAGGTGGCATAGACCAAATAAGGGACCATATTAGAGGTGTCCTAATATAACGGCAGATGGTAAAGAAGAAGTTGTGATCACTTTTCCATCACCCCCATAAATCCAGAAATCATCTAGAGGTGCGGTTACAGAACCCATGAAAAGTGAACGCAGTGACACCCCCTTATAACATCCTGTTTAAGAAAGTTGGATATAATATGTGGGGAAGTGACTGCAGGGCCATCATCCTGTGATGTCTCATTTGAGATACTCCCCTCAAATATAGAAAAAAATATACAAATATGGGGATTAACAGGATAAGGAGAGTGGAAGGACATTTTATACTAAAGCAAATTTCAAAAGTGTTTAGGGTTTAAAGGTAGATATTTATATAGGACATTATAGGTATCCCACAGGCTGTGGGATACTGAGTGCAATTATACCTTTACTTCAATGGCTACATGTGTAATTGTTGAGATAAATGTTATAGAAGTCTTTATATCCCACACACTACTCTGATGAGGGGCAGTTACCTCGAAACGCAGCATCTGTAGTTTGGGGTTCTGATCTGGCACAAATCCCTAAAAGGCTTGTCAGAAAGTTGACTATGACTATGAAGAGCTACCTAAAGGTGGCGCTGGAGTTCATCCACTTCCTCAGTGAAGTGCAAACTTGTATATTTTCTAGAGGAGGGATGCGGCTTTAAATCTCCTTACCTACTTAACTGTCTTCTTATGGTTGCAGGCAAACTCCTCTACATAAGGTAAATAGCAAGTTCCCCAGACCTTGTCTTAGCCCACTCACACAGCCAGATCAGAATATCCCACACACTACACTGATGAGGGGCAGTTACCCCGAAATGCAGCATCTGTAGTTTAGGGTTCTGATCTGGCACAAATCCCTAGTCATATTAAAAGGCTTGCCAGAAAGCTGGCTATGACTATGAGGAGCAACCTAAAGTTGGCACTGGAGTTTATCCACTTCTTCACTGAAGTGCAAATTTGCATCAACGTCCTTAGAAAGTGTGCAGCACATTAGCATAAGAGGGGCTGGGTTTCTTTACATTACTCCAATGTTTTCTCTAAGCCAAACCCTCCTCTCTCCCTCTCCTCCTTCTTCCATCTCCCTGCTTGACTGTGATCGTCACAAGTTGTAAAAGCCCTGCAACCTCCAGTCTCTACATGTCCTGATTTGTCTCCTCTCACAGACCTGGACAGAATCCTGCTAAAGTCATCACAGATCACAGATGACAAATCACAGATGGGGATCTGTCCATGGAGCATGCTTGTAGTTGTAGTGTCTCTGGATGTGCAGACTGTGTGATAGAGCATGCTGTGAGTTGTAGTATCACTGGCTCAGGATCTGCAGATCCAGAGACATTACAACTCCCAGCACGCTCCAGCACAAAGTCTGCAGATCCAGAGACACTATAACTCCCAGCATGCTCCATCACACAGTCTGCAGATCCAGAGACACTACAAATCCCAGTATGCTTCAAAGACAGATCCGCATCTGAGATCTGTCATCTGTGATCTGTGACAACAATAGTGGTGATCTGTCCAGGTCTGTGAGAGAAGATTATGTAGACAATGCAGAGACTTGAAGGGCGGGGCTTCTCCTGCTTGTGATGATCACAGTCAAGCAGGGAGATGGAGGGGGGGGGGGTTTGGCTTAGAAAAAACAGGGCAGTAATACAAAGAAACTCAGCCTTTGTTATGCTAATGTGCTGCACACTCTGTCCCCCTGCTGCACACATTCTAAGGATTTCTATAACATTTATCTCAGCAATCATACATTCAATCATTAAAGTAAAGGTATGACTGCACTCAGTATCCCAGTGTCTATAAGGTAGTGGCTTCACTTTATAGCCCTAAAATCTGCTGGTTGGTCCTCTTTAATGGCCACATCTGACAAGTGTAAAGGAGCCCCTATCATGCAAACAGTATGTAATGAGTTAATCTGGAAAACAATAAAAGGAAATGTTTACATTAGATTTATCACCTAAATGGAACTTTTAATTAAAACTAATAACTCTAAACTTACCATTGTTTAAGAATTTAATTTCAACAGCAGTTCTTGATTTTTTCCTTTCTTTAATTGACATTGTCTTAATGAGCCCAGATAAACACAAACCTGATATCCCAGAACTGTGAACAGCCTTCTTAGAAGTAATAATGCACATGAAAGAAATGGAAATAATAATAAGGAAAACATATTCAGCGCTACTTATTTCCATGGAAACATTTTGGCAGCTTCATACATAAACTGAGAAGCCATTAGGAAACAATTGGTTTGTTAAGAGAATGTTAATTATTAAATATCACAGGAGATTTAACGAAATGTGCCAGTTTATGCCAATTACTGCTTTGTAATGGTTTTGCTAATTATCTGTCATTGGAGGCTTGGCTGAGCATTCTACAGCCTGTGGAATCGTCTGCTCACAAACATTAGGATTGACAGCTAGGATTGTAGCTAGGAAAAAATTGTTGAACAATGCATGAGGATGTGTTCGCAACCAAACTATGGAGTTGGAATAACAGTTCATTCATCCTTTAAGCATTTTTATTGCCAGCAATCAGTAATGTATATTTACTGTACATGTAACGACTGCATTGAAATGCTTAGCGGTTGCCTTGTTTGGCATCATGTGACTGCAGCTCTACTCAGCATGGTCACGCTAACGACCATTAGTTTCTTTCTTAATGTTAGCTTATGAGAGAGAGCTTTGATCCATTTATAAAATATTGGTACAAAATATGCTGGCTCCCTGACTTTGATGCAAGTTTGCAAGCAAAGCCCACATCTTTAATGAATTAATAAACTATCATGTGCCTCTAAAATTGGAGCTTGGTCTGTGGCTGATAACCCATTAAATCTCACTGTAAATCTATGACAGCGGCTTCTAAGATGCACTGGCAGGGGGTTGTCATTCCCCACTTCCATTGATTCATCTGCGATGTGTTGATGATGGATCAGCTGATAACCTCAGTTTTTTCATTATGATGCATCTGTGAAAGCTAGCCCTTGGCTGGTCTTCATAGGAGATCATGAATTTAGTTTTACATAGCTGTGCTGATGATCTGATATATATTACACAAACGATCAGATGATGCAGCTTAAAGTCCCATAAGGACACTATGAAATACAGTACAAAAGGCATATATGAAACCTCCACAAAAGTTCAAATCACTGCCCTTTAAAAAATAATGCAGTTTTAAAAATGAATTATATTTAATCCACTGCATTCATAAAAGTCTGATCTATCAAAATATTTAAAATGAAATAATCTAATAGGTAAACAGGATAAAGAAATTAAAAATTAAACGCCATATTTACACTTTTTTTACCACAATAACATTGCAATATCATGCTATAAGAGGAGATTAAAACATCATATCTATCCTGACATGATAACAGTAAAAACCTGAGCTCAGCATGATAAACATGAGCCCTTATAAAGCCCCATATCCCAAAAAATGAAAACATGAAGGGTTTTGGAAAATAGCAACAAAAGCAAAAATGTTTCTTAACACAAATTTCAGTTTTTTTTCACCACTTCAATAAATAAAGCACTATACATGTTTGATATCTGCATATGTTTACTGACCTGTAGAATGATCTTGCCAGGTCAGTTTTTTACAGTATTGGCAGAAGCGAGGTGCAAATGCCGTGCTGTCAGGAAGAACACACCGTCAGGAAGGAGATGATGAAGGTCACTTATATTTACCACTAGTAAAAAGGCCCGATGCAATTGCATCGGGAGCGCGGTGAAATGAATTGTATGTATAGAGGCGGCTGTGTGGGTGGCAGAGTATAGAGGCGGCTGTGTGGGTGGCAGAGTATAGAGGCGGCTGTGTGGGTGGCAGAGTATACAGGCGGCTGTGTGGGTGGCAAAGTATAGAGGCGGCTCTGTGGGTAGCAGAGTATAGAGGCGGCTCTGTGGGCAGCAGAGTATAGAGGCGGCTCTGTGGGCAGCAGAGAATAGAGGCGGCTCTGTGGGCAGCAGAGTATAGAGGCGGCTCTGTGGGCAGCAGAGTATAGAGGCGGCTCTGTGGGCAGCAGAGTATAGAGGCGGCTCTGTGGGCAGCAGAGTATAGAGGCGGCTCTGTGGGCAGCAGAGTATAGAGGCGGCTGGAGGTCCGGGTGGAGGGGTGAGGAGAGGTGGGGGCTGGAGGGGTGAGGAGAGGTGGGGACTGGAGGGCTGAGGAGAGGTGGGGCTGGAGGGGTGAGGAGAGGTGGGGGCTCGAGGGGTGAGGAGAGGTGGGTGCTGGAGGGGTGTGGAGAGGTGGGGGCTGGAGGGGTGAGGAGAGATGGGGGCTGGAGGGGTGAGGAGAGGTGCGGGCTGGAGGGGTGAGGAGAGGTGGGGGATGGAGAGGTGAGGAGAGGTCGTGGCATACTTAATCATTGTGGTGACAGTGGGGGGATTGCAGGGGGGCCAAATTGGCATAGCTAGTGTGCTCCACTGCAGGCCATTCTGTATTGGAGCAGAGGGTGTTCATAGTGCGCTCCAGTCCCCCCGTCCACACCGCTCTCTCACCTCCACTCCTCTGCGCCTGAAGCAAGGCACTGGCTGCCTCTTCCAGAGCGTGGGCTCGGGCGGCTCCCGGCACCAGTTCCGCCGCTGTGCCTGGGCGCAGGGCAGCCTGAGAGAGGTGAGGCTGCGCCTGCAGCAAGGCACTCGCCGCCTCTCCCGAAGGGTGGGCTCTGGCAGCTCCCGGCGACAGTTCCGCTGCTGTGCCTGGGCGCAGGGCAGCCTGAGAGAGGTGAGGCTGCGCCTGCAGCAAGGCACTCGCTGCCTCTCCCGGAGGGGGGCCTCGGGCGGGTCCCAGCGACACTTCCGCCGCTGTGGCTGCGCGCAGGGCAGCCTGAGAGAGGTGAGGCTGGTGAGAAGTGTTATCAGCGCTCACCGTCATACGTGTTCCGCTGGTGTGGTGTGGGGCGGGATCCGCCATCTTGGTAGCGTGAGTTAAGGCCGGGGGTGTGGCAGAACTCCTGATAGTGATAGGGAACGTCGGTGTGAGGTAGTGCGGCTGCGGCTCGCGATGACGCTACACGTCATCGCTCGCAGTGCCGCAAAGCATTTTGGGATTCGGCTACAACGCCCGAATCCCAAACTACCGATTATATAAGTAGATAAACACTGATCCAATTGTGGGCACAGAGGACCAAATTGAACTGAATCGGATCCAACACGATCCGTGGCTATTTACATGGGGGCCTATGGAGCACAGCTCCAGGAAAACATCGGATTATTTCCCAGACCCAATTTTAGAGTACTGAGCATGCTCAGTACACTAAAACTGCTCGGTTCCCCTTTAATTTTACTTCTGCAATGTATATACATACATTGCAGAAGTGAAATCAACTAACAAAGGGTTAAAAGTAAAAAAAATCATCCTCTCCTCTCCCGCGTGTGTCCCGCGCCGTCTAGCTCCCATGGCTTAAGGACCAGGCGTTGCGTGAAACCCGATCAGCTGATGCTGATGACCGCATCAGCTGAGCGGTTTTAGTCCCGTGCCAACCTAAATTGACTGTTGGGTGGGAGATTTAAACCGATCATCTGATCGGGTTGTCACATGACCGCATCGGTTTAAATCACGGGCCTGCCAAAATTGATTGGTCGGGGGGAGACTTAAACCGTGCTGATGCAGTTATGTGACAACCCGATCAGATGATAGGTTTAAATCTCCCGCCCGCCGATCAATTTAAGCGGGCGCGGGATTTAAACCGCTCAGCTGATGCGGCCATGTGACCGCATTAGCTGATCGAGTTGCCACGCAATACAAGGTCCTTAAGCCCCAGGAGCTAGATGGCGCGGGACACACACCGGAGAGGTGAGGATATTTTAATTTTTTTTATTTAACCCTTGCTTCACTCCTGCAATGTATATATATACATTACGGGAGTGAAAGTGCCCGGCTTGCCTGCACTTTGCAGGCTCAGGCTTTCAGTGCCAGAAATGGCATCCGGAAGTCACCTCCGATATGGTCCTTTGCTGTCCATGGGGTCTTGCAAAAAGTAGGATCCCCACGGACAGGAAAAATACGCAGTGTGAAAGCAGCCTTACACAACTTCTACAGATGATCCCACACCGTGAATATACACCTATGATATCACAGATAAGATCTTATTTCTGTGCTTTCTGTCATTCCAGCTTGCCTTGCCTAGGTCAGTGTTTTTTGTAATTTTAACACTCTTGAATTTTTTTTCCATTTTACTGATCGCTATATGATAGAATGGAAAGCGTCATTCAAATGTGGCACCCAAGGGGTTAAAGTGCCACAGAAACATCAACACGCGTTCACTCCCCACACAACACTGGACACTACACTGGCACCTCTAGGCCAGAAAGGGGGAGCTCCAGCAGCTCCCTTATATATATATATTCTGGTCTGGGGAGAGGAAGTGGGGAAGAGCAGAGTGATGGGTGTAGCTTAAGTGGCACCTGCAAGAGTGGGAGGAGCTGATGTTGTTTATCTCAGAGTGGCAGTGACAGTTAGTTAGTCAGTTGGAGTTGGACTTGGAGTTAGTGCAGTTCCTGGGAGGACTGAGGAAGAAGAGACTGGTGGTGTAAAGGGGCTGCCTTAGGCCTCTCCACAGCCTTCTACCCACTTCCAGGCCTAGCCAGGGTCTGAGGGAAGGAGTAAAAGAAACAGGAGAACACATCTGGGAGACTGAGTTACCTCATAACTCGCCCCAGAGGAGCGCACAGACCGGATACCGGATCCAAAACTGTGACTGACACACGCAGCACAGTAAACACTGGACTAGTGGAGGTTATATATCTACACTGTACCTCAGCGAAGCAACATGGCGGGGTCAGAAATACAGAGGAAAGACTCAAGTTACCTAGCAAAAAGGGGTACCTGTGAGGAGAGACAGGCCAGCAGCCTAGCTGAAGTGGCAACAGGGCCACACAGCGCAGGAGAGGGAAGCTGAGGACCCGGACAGGGTGGGAGAAACCCGGCCCCGGTACAGACTCCTTGGACAGTACTCTGCTAACAACATGATCTGCAGTAAAGACTTGGAAAACTTCAAAACCGTGAGTTTGTGTGATCCTTGTGCTCAAATCCTGCGTTCCATCACAAGCAGCTATCATCTCTACTACTACCCCTATCCTGCAATATCCATAGCACCATCTATAGACAGTTACTATATCTGCCCTGGGGAACTAAGCTCTACCTGCGGAGAGCCATTACATCCCCAGCTGCCAAACATCATCCCCAAGGGTTCTGCAGCAGCGGTGGTCACTCTGACCACAACCCGTGGGTGGCGTCACGACAAACTCCCCTGTAAATATTCCCCTATTTACTTGCGGAACCTGGACACCATCCGGACCAAGACCGCCGTGACCCAGTGGGCTCCACAACTGCATCAAAGATACAGTAACTTACCATGTCCTGGAGGATTCCACTACAGACAAAAAAGAAGACAGGCCTTCTTTCCCCTACCTTTTGTTTCTGATGAGTCTTGTGTGAACATCTGCACCCTTTTCATTCTTGAGGGGTTTCATAATCAGTCTGGGGCATAAAGGGGGTAATGTAATGCATGTGACTCGCATATCTGGTAAGCAGAGATGAGCAAACTTTTCCTGAACATGTTTGTCAATTTCAATTTTGGCACGAACATTGTAAATTTGGTTCAGGATTGGAAACACGAGGAATCTAACAAAAAATCAGCAATTTTGTTAACTAATCGGATAAAAAGCATTACTGCATTTAAGTGATGCTTTTCTTCTATATTCTGACAGTGTTGCATATTGGGTGGGAAATATTTGAAGAAGATAGGTGTGGGGAGAGGTCAGAGTAGTGTAAAACTCCATTTTTTCCACTACAATTTCTGTGTTGATGTTCCGGGCTAGCATCCAATTATGACACAAAAAAAATCCACAAGTTGAAGACACAAGGGCTTGTGTCATTGGCTGGCTTGTTACATTGGTTGCCAAAGTCACATATCCCTCAGGATAAAAGAAGTGGCCATTTGCCATTGCTGCTGTGTGTTAATGCTTAGGGACAGTGCTGCTGCCTCTTCATACTGCTCCGTGCTGCTCTATCGGTGTTACACAAATAGACAACTAGTTACTTGATCTCTTTTTAGATAGAATAGGATGGCGTCAGGGTCAATAATCACATAGCCATTTTTTTGCTGAGTACAAGTGTACAAGTGATTACTAAATCTGTGTACGGTGCCAAAGTCGAATTTTTTGCATACAGCAAATGATTACAAAATCTTAGGGTACCGTTACACTGTGCCACCTCGCCGCCGATGTGGGCAGGGAATCACGGGTGTGCGCATCACTGCCAACATCGCCGGTGAGATGTCACACGTGGCAACTCACCGGAGTTCTCGCCGGCAAGTAGCGTTGGCGACCGCTTGCTGGGTTGCCCAGGAACCCAGCGACTGGTAACCCGCCATGTTAAACATTGCAGGTGGCCGCGTTACACAGGGCGATCATGCCTGATCGCAGTGTTCAGATAGTAAAAGGTTGTGCTTGGCCTCAAAGCTGTGATTTCAAAATTCTTCAGTTTACCTAAAAAGACTTTATTTTAGCTCAAACAAGTTATTGACAAATCCTTCAGTTTCCTCTACAAAGGCTGTGTTTGGCCTTTAAAAAGGGATTGTCATATCCTATAGTTTGTATTAAAAAGGCTTTTTTTGCCTCAAACCACCTATTGCCAAATTAGTTTCCTCTAAAAAGGCAGTGTTTGGCCTCTAACCATTCACTATCCTCTAAAAAGGCTGTGTTTGGCCTTTAAGAAGTGCTTTCCAAATCTGTGTGCATAAAACATGAGGGGAAAATCCTAAGGTCGTCGTGGAAAGGAGAAGAGGAAAAGGGTTATTGGAAAAGGGCGTAGGCTTGGTGTTCTAGGTGTACATGGGATAGGTGTTACTGATAATGTTACTTAAACCTGAAATAACCAAATATTGGCTGGTTGTATCCCAAGGGAAGTGACAACGTCTGTTACTGGACAGCCTGTTCTAGTCTCTTTGTTTGCCAGGAGCAGTGTGGTATGAGTTGTGGATGAGGCCCAAAAAGAGATTTTTGCTACAGTTCATGGCAAGCCCTACATCAAGTGGTCTGTAGTCCTGTTCCTTCACCTCAACAACACAAAAAGTAAAGTACGCAGAGATGGTGTCCAAATTACCCATGCTTCACCCTATCTCACAACTCTATAACTGCAAAACTGATTGTGGGGAAACAAAGATGAATAATTCTGCAGAAATTTTAATATATTCTATTCCATGGGAATCAAAGGTCTGCTCCAAATATATACATACTCCAGTGAAGGAAAACATCTTCACTGATGCCCAAAATCTTTTTGAGTTGGATACGTCAAGGAAATAAATATGGTCCCAGTAGAATCTAAACCCTTGTCACCATACGTTAAGTCCAGGTATAGAGGTGATGATGATGATGAGACTCGGATACCTGAGGGGCACCCAAACTGTACTGTGCATTCAGTGCATGAAAAGGAGGAGGGTAACTTTCATGGCATGGAGTAGGACAACAGAGAAGATGATGAAGTTTTAGATCCCATTTGGAATCAATCCAGAGTCATGCAGCTGAGAAGCTCAGCAGAGGAGGAGGAAGATAAGGAAGTTAGGTTGTGTCTTCCTACACAGAGACTGAGGTCTGCAGGTATGACTAGCACTGCATCCTCAGCCATAAGTTCTGGACAGCTGCATTCGCGGGTCTGCAGTTGTCCAAGGCAGCAAGGGTTGCCTAGCCTGGGCCTTTTTGACACCTCAAAAGAGGACCCAACTCAACTTATTTGCAAACTTTTCAAAAACAATTCAGTACATGCAAAAAACCCAATACTTTTACTACCACATGCATTAACCACCGCATGGCCCAGCACCATGTGTTACTCTGGGAGAAGTACAGCACAGAAATTGTGCCTAGGGGACCTCTCTGAACAATGTTCACCACATCTGCTGCTTCTACCTCCTCCAACACGGTGGCAAGTGTTGTTCGAGAGGTGTCCAGCCACAGGACCTCACTTATTTACCCTCTACAGTCAGGGCGAGTGGCAGCCCCTCAGCTGTAACAGAGGACATGCATGCTGGTTTTGAATGAAACACTGAGTATACCACTTGTTTGTCAACCCACCATATTATTTCCACCTGTACCTCTTTCACAGTGCAGCAGTTTGTCGGGTACACCCATCTCCAACCTCTCTCAGCACAGCAGCCAACCCTCAGTCCCACAGATTTGGTCATGGAAAAGATTATTTCCTCTTGTACATCCAAAGGCAAAGAGCTAGAACTTGAACATCTCCAATTTGTTGGCTACAGAAATTATGTATTTCTGCTTGGTGAATACAGACGTTTTCCAAAAACTGATGGCCGCTGCAGCCAGTATCAGTTGAACTTGCCACTTCTCAAATAAAGCTTTGCTTGCGCTACACAAGCATGTTGCAGACAACATCACTCATTCCTTGAGAATCTGTGTGACAGGGTGCATATCACCGCTGACACCTGGACGAGTAAACATAGCCACAGGCGTTACATCTCCCTCACTGGCAACTGGATGACTCTGACAGGGAAGGGGATAATCCCCAAGTCTTAAATTACCCAACACTTTTGGGACAAACTTCTGCATGTACCTCTTCATCCACTGATTCTGCTTTGCCCTCCTCCTCTGGGGCCTCCAGCTGTGCCCTCGGCCTCTCCCTTAATGTTGCAACAGTTCAGACAGAATCTAACACATCTCTGTACTGCGCTGCCAGGGCTCTCTGCCATCAGGCAGTTTGTAAATTAAAATGCATTTGATATATGAATCACACAGCTGAAGATTTGTGGACAGCTATGCAGGTTGAGTTTCAGCAATGGCTGTCTCTGCTAAACCTAGACCCAGGGAAGGCCTTGTGCAATAATGGTGTAAACCTGGTGGCATTCCTACACTAGGGAAAACTTACATACATGCTGTGCATGGCTCACATCCTCAACCTGGTTATACAGCAATTCCTACACCACTATCCAGGTCTTGATGAGCTGCTGCGCGAGGACCGGTAGCTGGGTGCTCACTTCTACCATTCTCACCCATCAGCTCATTGACTAGCATCACAACAGAGGTCTTTCAGGCAAATGGTTAAACGTTTGATATGCAATATGCGGACACGGTGGAATTCCACTCTGCACATGTTGCAGTGACTTTGGCAGCACCGAAAGGATCCAATGCTGTATGTAATAACGTGTACAGTCACACTTAAAGCGAACCAAATGTGGTACAAATGACACTTGCAAAGAGGGCACAAAACAAGGACCTCTGCACTCTTCACAGTTTCAAAATGGTTACTAAAATGGTTAGCATTAACGATGCCATCATCAATATCATTATTCCAGTCATCTACATGCTTTGAAAATTCAGCGAGATGAGGTGATGTTAACACAAAAAGAGGAGGAGGAAGAAGAGGAGGATGCGGAAAGGATATGAAGATCATAAAGGTGGAGTAGATTGATAGAGGAGGGCTCATGGTACCAGACAAAGTGGTAATGAAGGTGAAGGAGCTGAGGAACAAATGGAGGAAGACGAGGATGAAGAGTTGATGGGCATGTAACAGTCAGGAGATAGGGAAGAAATTATTCCCCTTTCTGTTGTCCAGGTTTGGCAGGAGGGGAGAAAGGAAAGAAGCCTAATTTTTACACTGCCACCAATGCAACAAGGACTTGGGCCTCATGGACGCTTTAAGTAAAACTGCTTTTTGTACAATGATAAACAGGAGACGTCAACTCCGACCATCAATCCATACCGGCTCGACCAATCTGGTCTTCACAGTGGATACTGGAGCTGTGACAGTATATGCAAAGAAATTAATGACATAAAAGAAAAGACAGTCAGTCCTTGACATGCGTATCAAACAAAAAATAAATACATCCTAATCCCACGTGGTTAAGGAACATATCTCCTACAAAATGATTTAACACTCAGTCCCATATACAATGAGAAAATGAAAACGAATAAAACAAAAGTATGTACATAATCTTTCTGCTTGCTACAGAGGAAAAATACCTTTGACTTATGGTAAAGCGAAATATAGGATATCTGTGTTAGACATACTGGTAATATGCCATGCTTAATTGTGCAGAGGTGCGTGCGGAATCAATTAACGCTAACCCATATGGTAAATCTATAAGGCAATGTGCACATGCTGTATGAACATGACACCTACCTGTAGTGCAATAGAGAAAAGAATCGGTGAAGGTCCTCCACAATCTATGGAAGGCAACAGCACCTAGATATAACGTAAATGGGGTTATATAGGGTAGCTACCAATGACCCCATATAAGAAAAATTTGGCAAAAGTATCATGGACACTTTAGACACATGCGCGCCTTCTTGCTGCACTATGTACAGCATGATGCTCGTATCATTTGGATTCGAATAAGCGATGACTAATGATTTGCCAACACTCTTAGATCTATGTTACAAGGGAAAATTAAGTCAGATGCTTTCCGCCTTGGACAGGAACACATGCATGCTAGAGTATCGAAAAAAGCTGGTATACAATCTTAGGCTAGGGTCACATTTGCATTAGCAAATGCAGATCCTGATCTGGTTTTGAGCTGTCAAAAAGCTCAAAACTGGATCAGGATCCACAGCCCATAGAAGCCCATTATAAAACAGGATTGCGCTACATGCAATCCTGTACCGGCATCCAGTTTCGTTGCCTGCGGTAAAAATCATGCAGGCAATCGTTTTCGCACAGTTTTCTGATCCGTATTCTGGTTTTGAAATGTAAACTGCAAATGTAAGTGGAGCCGGGTTGCGGCACCCGGATCGTAAACCACAGCACACAACACGGACAAAATCAGATTGTCCCGGATTGTGTCGGATATGACACAATCCGGCACACAATAACATACAGTTGTGGCCAAAAGTTTTGACACCCCTGCAATTCTGTCAGATAATACTCAGTTTCTTTCTGAAAATGATTGCAATCACAAATTCTTTGGTATTATTATCTTCATTTAATTTGTCTTCAATGAAAAAACACAAAAAGAATTGTCCTAAAGCCAAATTGGATATAAATCCACACCAAACATAAAAAAGGGTGTGGACAAAAGTATTGGCACTGTTACAAAAATCATGTGATGCTTCTCTAATTTGAATTTGTGTAGTTAACAGCACCTGAAACTTGCCTGTGGCACCTAACAGATGTTGGCAATAACTAAATCACACGTGCAACCAGTTAACATAGATTAAAGTTGATTCAACCTCTGTCCTGTGTCCTTGTGTGTACCACATTGAGCATGGAGAAAAGAAAAGACCTGAATGTTCCTGTGTCTACCGTGCGCAGTGTCATCAAGAAGTTTAAAACCCATTGCACTGTGGCTAACCTCCCTAGATGTGGATGGAAAAGAAAAATTGACGAGAGATTTCAACGCAAGATGGTGCGGATGGTGGATAAAGAACCTCGACTAACATCCAAACAAGTTCAAGTTGCCCTGCAGTCCGAGGGCACAACAGTGTCACTAGGGATGAGCGAGTCTACTCGCTAGGACTCGTTACTCGGCGATTCTTAAGGGACTCGCTGGACTCGGGAATCGGCGAGTCTTTTAGCGAATACTCGCTCAGTAACGAGTCCAATGCAAGTGAATGGCAATCTTAGTTTTGTCATAGTTTACTTTCTCTCACTCGCTAGACTCGCTAGACTCGCTCTATCACATCGCTATATAGCTTGAATCTCCCCAAACAGCAGCGAGTCTGAGCGAGTCTACGAGTCCGAATCCTAGCGAGTCTGCGATTCCGAGTCCTGTATTCTCTATTCGGGACTCGCGAATCCAGAATCTTTTATGTTACTAGTCAGCATTGCGTGTTAGGTCAGAAAACTTGTGAAGATAGCCAATCATAGTCAGTAATGGCATAGCAGCTTTGGTTGTGTCAGGACTATGATTGGCTGCTGTCCATCGTGATGCCTATGTCATCTATGACAGGCAAGGCAGTATATAAGGCTTGCCCCCGCCATTTTGGCCACATTCCTGAGAAGAGCTGACCTAGTGCAGGGAGACTTGGAGCAGATCTAGGGACAGTTAGGCAGTGTAGGAGTCACATATAACCCAAAAGTTCTTTTCAGAACTAACAGGACGCAGTGTAGGAGTCAAGATTCCTCACACATAACCCAAAAGTTCTTTTCAGAACTACCAGGACGGAGGATTGCTGTACAGGACTGTAAGGAAGGGAGATAGGAGCAGCCTTACAGTGAATCCAGCACCATCCTCAGAGCTTAGTTCACCCAGCTTTCCGCAGAGCTGTAATCCTAAGCTTTTTCTTATTTTTGGCACTAGTCTACCAAATAATTTTGGTGCCATTTTTCCACAAAAAATTTCCTGTGCCAGTGCGTTGCTGTACGGTGTCCTGCCTGCAGCTCGCACGGTACTTGTAAACTTGCACGCAGCCAGCACCGCAGCCTAAGTGTGCCTGGTTCTGCGTACTAAACAATTTTTTCCTGTGCCAGTGCGTAGCTGCTGTACGGTGTCCTGCCTGCAGCTCGCACGGTACTTGTAAACTTGCACGCAGCCAGCACCGCAGCCTAAGTGTGCCTGGTTGTGCGTACTAAACAATTTTTTCCTGTGCCAGTGCGTAGCTGTACGGTGTCCTGCCTGCAGCTCGCACGGTACTTGTAAACTTGCACGCAGCCAGCACCGCAGCCTAAGTGTGCCTGGTTGTGCGTACTAAACAATTTTTTCCTGTGCCAGTGCGTAGCTGTACGGTGTCCTGCCTGCAGCTCGCACGGTACTTGTAAACTTGCACGCAGCCAGCACCGCAGCCTAAGTGTGCCTGGTTCTGCGTACTAAACAATTTTTTCCTGTGCCAGTGCGTAGCTGTACGGTGTCCTGCCTGCAGCTCGCACGGTACTTGTAAACTTGCACGCAGCCAGCACCGCAGCCTAAGTGTGCCTGGTTCTGCGTACTAAACAATTTTTTCCTGTGCCAGTGCGTAGCTGTACGGTGTCCTGCCTGCAGCTCGCACGGTACTTGTAAACTTGCACGCAGCCAGCACCTCAGCCTAAGTGTGCCTGGTTGTGCGTACTAAACAATTTTTTCCTGTGCCAGTGCGTAGCTGTACGGTGTCCTGCCTGCAGCTCGCACGGTACTTGTAAACTTGCACGCAGCCAGCACCGCAGCCTAAGTGTGCCTGGTTGTGCGTACTAAACAATTTTTTCCTGTGCCAGTGCGTAGCTGTACGGTGTCCTGCCTGCAGCTCGCACGGTACTTGTAAACTTGCACGCAGCCAGCACCGCAGCCTAAGTGTGCCTGGTTGTGCGTACTAAACAATTTTTTCCTGTGCCAGTGCGTAGCTGTACGGTGTCCTGCCTGCAGCTCGCACGGTACTTGTAAACTTGCACGCAGCCAGCACCGCAGCCTAAGTGTGCCTGGTTGTGCGTACTAAACAATTTTTTCCTGTGCCAGTGCGTAGCTGTACGGTGTCCTGCCTGCAGCTCGCACGGTACTTGTAAACTTGCACGCAGCCAGCACCGCAGCCTAAGTGTGCCTGGTTCTGCGTACTAAACAATTTTTTCCTGTGCCAGTGCGTAGCTGTACGGTGTCCTGCCTGCAGCTCGCACGGTACTTGTAAACTTGCACGCAGCCAGCACCACAGCCTAAGTGTGCCTGGTTCTGCGTACTAAACAATTTTTTCCTGTGCCAGTGCGTAGCTGTACGGTGTCCTGCCTGCAGCTCGCACGGTACTTGTAAACTTGCACGCAGCCAGCACCGCAGCCTAAGTGTGCCTGGTTGTGCGTACTAAACAATTTTTTCCTGTGCCAGTGCGTAGCTGTACGGTGTCCTGCCTGCAGCTCGCACGGTACTTGTAAACTTGCACGCAGCCAGCACCGCAGCCTAAGTGTGCCTGGTTGTGCGTACTAAACAATTTTTTTCCTGTGCCAGTGCGTAGCTGTACGGTGTCCTGCCTGCAGCTCGCACGGTACTTGTAAACTTGCACGCAGCCAGCACCGCAGCCTAAGTGTGCCTGGTTCTGCGTACTAAACAATTTTTTCCTGTGCCAGTGCGTAGCTGTACGGTGTCCTGCCTGCAGCTCGCACGGTACTTGTAAACTTGCACGCAGCCAGCACCGCAGCCTAAGTGTGCCTGGTTCTGCGTACTAAACAATTTTTTCCTGTGCCAGTGCGTAGCTGTACGGTGTCCTGCCTGCAGCTCGCACGGTACCTTCCATCTCTCTAAAAATATCTTAGCCTCTAGTGTGTACCTTTCACGAAATAGTACCTGCTACTTGTTTTACAAGCCCCCAGAAAGCCACCAGAAATTACAAAATGTCACACAAAAAACCAAATCCCAAAAAAAGTCTTGCTAAGGGACAGGGACGAGGTACAGGCATTGGTAGTCGTGGCCAACTATCCACCAGTTCGGGCAGACAGACGAGGATTGATCGATCGTTCCTCCTGTCTAACTTTCCCCGTCAGGAAAGTAAACGAGTATTGAGGCCGGAAGACGAACAGCATCTAACGTCTTGGCTGGCAGACAAGACCTCAACAACAGGTTCTTGCAGCACTCAAGGTTCCTTGAGCACTGTATCTACTGTTGGTACATACCATGCTGGGTCATCTAATCCACAACCTCTTCACAGTTCCTCAGACCAACAGCAGCCCCATGAAAATGTTGACACAGACATGGGTCACTCAGATGACTTATTTGGTACATATAATCCTTTACATGAATCCGGTTTGCCAGACTCCGTAGTAGATGAGATACTTGATGAAGAATTGTCCATTCATGGACAAGTTTTAGAGACACCCCGGCCACATGAACGTGTCTTTCAGCAAAGTCTTAGACCGTCTCAGGAGTTGGAGGATGATGATGATGAGACAGTGACACACTTGTCATCTGGGGAGCAAAATCTATCTTGTTATCGGGAAGATTTAGAAGAGGAAGGGGTTGATGATGAGACAACTGATCCCACGTGGAATGTTGCGATGCAGAGCCAGCAGAGCAGCACGGAGGAAGAAAGTGTGTATGTCCCACCAACAAAGGCAGCAAGGCCGACTCCTCCCACCAGAACTCAAAGAGTCACCACTGTTGCCCAAAATGTGTCCACTGTGGCTCAAAATTTGTCAACTGTTGGACAAAATGTCTCTAATGTGGGCCTCAGTAATCCCTCAGGGAGTACAGTCAAGCCTAGAGGTCGGTCAGCCACTGTGTGGAAATTTTTTAAAGATGGGCCTTCTCAAGAAAATGTGGTCATCTGTACCATCTGCCATGCAAGGCTCAGCAGAGGCCACGGGAAAGGAAACCAGAGCACCAGCAGTATGCGGAAGCACATGGCTGGTCAGCACCCTATTCAGTGGTCAAAAGTGCAGCCTTCCACAACAGTGTCATCTGACCCAAAGACTGCGACGGTAACTCAGATACGTCCGTCACAATCAAGTGTTGCTGAAGCTGGTCCAGCTCATATGTACTCATCACAAGCAGCGGTTGCAGAGAGACTGAACACGAGTGCAGACAGTTCTCGGTCAGCAACATCGTTACAGTTATCAGTGACACAGCTGTACGAAAGGAAGCAGAAATACCACTCTTCCCACCCATTAGCCAAAAAAATAAATGCCCAGATAGCTAAGTTGTTAGCAGTCGAGATGTTGCCGTTTAGGCTTGTGGGTACAGACTCTTTCCGTGAGCTTTTGGCTGTGGCAGTACCACGCTACTCGGTTCCAAGCCGCCACTACTTTTCACGTTGTGCCGTCCCCGCGTTACATGAGCATGTCATTAACAACCTCAAGCGTGCCCTCACCAACGCTGTAACCGGGAAAGTACACCTTACTACGGACACGTGGACAAGCAGTTCAGGACAGGGCCGGTACATCTCGCTCACCGCGCATTGGATCAACGTTGTGGAGAGTGTGCCAAACGATGTTAGTGTTACATCAAACATCCTACCCACGCCACGGATAGCTGGCACAACCTCATTCAGGGTCTCTGCATCATCCTATATGTCCACTACCCCATCTTCCGCTTCCTCGACCAATCCTCAATTGCCCTCAACATCACGGCCAAGTTGGGAGGTTTGCTGCAGTGCTTCAGCAAGACGCCAACAGGCTCTGCTGAAGCTGATCTGTTTAGGTCACACACCGCACACTGCAGTAGAGCTGTTGAAAGGTCTGAAGGAACAGACAGATGAGTGGCTATCCCCACTCCAACTCCAGACCGGTCTCGTGGTGAGCGACAATGGTCGTAACCTAGTGGCTGCACTAAAGCTCGGAAACCTTGTGCACGTGCCTTGCATGGCTCACGTGCTGAATCTAGTAGTGCAGAAATTCCTGCGTACATACCCAGAGCTATGTGACCTACTGGAGAAGGTGCGTCGAGTTTGTGCACATTTTCGTCATTCGTCAACAGCGGTTGGAAAACTTTCATTGCTTCAAAAGCAATTGAATTTGCCCAACCACAGACTCATTTGTGACATGCCGACACGATGGAACTCTACATTCCATATGTTATCGAGGATCAATGAGCAGCAGAGGGCAATATCCGAGTATCAGTTGCAACATGCCCGTCAGACCGGCAGTCAGCCACGACATATTAGTACAATGGAGTGGGTGTGGATCGCTGACACATCTGAGGTTCTTGATAATTTTGACTACTGCACAAAACTGGTGAGCGGTGATCAGTCCATCATCAGTGTCACTATACCCATGCTGTGTCTGCTGAAAGAATCCCTCATTAATCAGAAAAATGAAGCATTGAGAGCCCAGCAGATGGCTATGGAGCCAGATTTAAACAGCGCAGTACCTAGCCAGCAGAGCCAGTATGACCAGGCAACTATGGCTCCTGAGGAGGAACAGGAGCAAGACGATGAAGAGGATTTATTTTTTGTTGGTGCCGATGTCAACCCAGATGGTACTCACAACCCCAGCTTTGTGTCTGTCCACCATGGGTGGCCTGGAGAGGAGGAGGCGGAGACAGACTTTGCCGATACAATGGGTATTGAACATCGTTCTGAGGACACTGAAGACATGACTCTATGCAGCTTAGGACACATGGCTCACTTCATGTTGACTTGTCTGCTAGAAGACCCACGAGTGGTTAACATATTGCACAACGACCTCTACTGGTTGGCCACCTTTCTGGACCCACGTTATAAAGATAAATTCACCTCGCTGCTGTTTCAGTCACCACGTGGCTTGACAATTGACTATTTCAAGAGTGTTCTTGTGGAAAATATGCTTCGAATATCACCGTCAGACAACACTCTGCCCATAGTTAGCAACTCTGTGCAACAGCAGCCTTTGGTCGGGGCACAATCATCCACGCTGTCCAGAAGAGATGCTGGAAAGATGTCCGCAAAGTGGGCTATGTTCAATAAGCCATCGAACCTGCAGCGCCATGTTGCTCCAGTAACCATCTCTCGGAGACAGAAACTTACCAACATGGTACAAGAATACTTAAGTGACAGTACCTGCTTCCTGACTGATGCCGCAGTCCCGTTTAATTACTGGGTCTCCAAGCTCCACACTTGGACCGAGCTCTCGTTGTATGCCTTGGAGGTGCTGGCATGCCCTGCAGCTAGTGTGACATCAGAGCGGGTTTTCAGTGCCGCTGGGGGTATCATAACTGATACCAGGACACGTCTTACTCCAGAGAATGCAGACAGGCTTACTCTAATTAAGTTTAATAGGAACTGGATTTCACAAGACTTCTTGAGCCCTGAAGACGACAGTACTCAGAGCTGAAGTGCCACGTTCAACATCAATATGATATAATTAATCATTGTATTATATTGTGTCTTTTTGGTACAAGCAGTATGTCCAAGACCAGTAACGATTTGCGTAACCATGTTCCTGCAACCTGGTAATGAGGCTGCTTCATCTTAAACCAACACTACACCTTAACTTCGGTTTCATTAACCATCACAACACCTTTTCACAAGGAATCAACCTTTATTTTCTGTTAGCAAACATTTAACAGCCCCTTGGGCTAATTTTTGGAAACACCCAGCCTAACAAGCTGATCATGGCCCTTAGGCCTGCATTTACACAAAAAATGCAAAACAGCCCCTTGGGCTAATTTTTGGAAACACCCAGCTTAACAAGCTGATGATGGCCCTTAGGCCTGCATTTACACGAAAAATGCCAAACAGCCCCTTGGGCTAATTTTTGGAAACACCCAGCCTAACAAGCTGATCATGGCCCTTAGGCCTGCATTTATACCCAAAAAGCAAAACAGCCCCTTGGGCTAATTTTTGGAAACACCCAGCATAACAAGCTGATCATGGCCCTTAGGCCTGCATTTACACGAAAAATGCCAAACAGCCCCTTGGGCTAATTTTTGGAAACACCCAGCCTAACAAGCTGATCATGGCCCTTAGGCCTGCATTTACACTAAAAATGCCAAACAGCCCCTTGGGCTAATTTTTGGAAACACCCAGCCTAACAAGCTGATCATGGCCCTTAGGCCTGCATTTACACTAAAAATGCCAAACAGCCCCTTGGGCTAATTTTTTGAAACACCCAGCCTAACAAGCTGATCATGGCCCTTAGGCCTGCATTTACACTAAAAATGCCAAACAGCCCCTTGGGCTAATTTTTTGAAACACCCAGCCTAACAAGCTGAACATGGCCCTTAGGCCTGCATTTATACCCAAAATGCCAAACAGCCCCTTGGGCTAATTTTTGGAAACACCCAGCCTAACAAGCTGAACATGGCCCTTAGGCCTGCATTTATACCCAAAATGCCAAACAGCCCCTTGGGCTAATTTTTGGAAACACCCAGCCTAAGAGGCTTATCATGGCCCTTAGGCCTGCATTTACACTAAAAATGCCAAACAGCCCCTTGGGCTAATTTTTGGAAACACCCAGCCTAACAAGCTGAACATGGCCCTTAGGCCTGCATTTATACCCAAAATGCAAAACAGCCCCTTGGGCTAATTTTTCCAGGCACCAAGCCTATGCCTCCATCGTGGGCATTGCATGTACTATGCTCCTAGTACAAGCAATTCTATTGTATGGGCCAAGCACCCTGCTTTCTGAAAAAAATGTATATGAAGCCCCTTCAGCTAATTTTTTTAGGCAACAAGCCTATGCTTGCATCGTGGGCATTGCTTGGACTATCATCCTGCTGGAGCCTGGAGAAAGGTCCCACTGTACGCTCTGTAGAAAACGCGTAGACGCGATGTGTAGCAGGTAGATGTCCCAGCCTCTCACATGTGTGTTCCTAGTCTTGTTGCCATAGCGAGGCATTAAGTAACCCCCCAAACACAGGCACTGTTTATTTGTCAGCAACATTTGTCTGTGGAGTCATGATTTTACACTTAGTAACCAAGGTGACTTCATGCTCCATGCGGTCCGTAAAGTACTTGCTAATGATGCTCTCTCTCCCCTGTCCTCCACGCCAAATGTCTCGGGGTAATCCTTGACTCATCCCTCTCCTTCAAGCCCCACCTCTAGTTCCTAACCAAGTCCCTGTCACTCCAACTCAAAAATATTTCAAGAATTTGCTCGTTACTCAACCCTGACACAGCTAAAACACTCATTAATGCCCTCATCATCTCACGCCTTGACTACTGGAACCTCCTTCGCACAGGCCTCCCTGCCAACTCTCTTGCACCTCTCCAATGTATACTAAACTCTGCTGCCCGACTAATCCATCTGTCCTCACGCTACTCACCTGTCTACACCCACTGCCAAGCCCTTCACTGGGTCCCCGCCCCACAGAGAGCTCACTTTAAAACACTGATCATGACATTCAAAGCCTTACACAACCTATCCCCACCATACATCTCCGACATGATCTCCCGATACCATCCCTCACGCTACCTGCGTTCATCCAAAGAACTTCTCCGACACTCCCCCCTCATCTCCTCTTCCCACAACCGCATACAGGATTTCTCCCGGGCATCAACCATGCTCTGTAACTCGCTGCCCCACCTCATCACTCACTCGCCTACCCTGGGAACCTTCAAGAAACACCTAAAGACTCACCTCTTCCGACAGGCCTACAACCTGCCATGACACCCCGCTACACGCCCCACGACCGACACCTTCCCCACCCTATTGTATCCCCACCCACCCCTCGTTGAATGTGAGCCCACGCGTACAGGGTCCTCTCCTGTTGTACCTCTATGACCTTATTGTCTATGTTTATTGTACTTCTCCTTGTGTACCTTATCCTCATGTAAAGCGCCATGGAACCTATCGGTGCTATATAAATAAATAATAATTATAATGATGATGACTTTAAGCCCACCCACAAAACAACCTACACATCCTTTCCCTGAAAAAAGACAGACACAAAGCAGTTTTTGTAAACTGGGTATTATTCCGCCATAATGGTAAAAATGTCAGAATTTTTTTTTTTTTTTTTTTTTTTTTTTTTGGTACAACTTTGTAAACAGGAAAATATAAGAAATAATAACAATGAAATTGTGCAATGCACATGAACACAAAATAAAAAAAAAAAAAAAAAGGGGTCTACAGCTGCTGGTAGGTTGCCGCATCCTCCGGCCTTGCCAGTAAAGTGACACCATCACCCTGGTCCTGCAAGAGGTCAAGGGCCCCATGAATGGCCTCCGGCAACCCTTGAGGGTGGATCCTCTGGGCCGGTGTGGGGAAAAATGGTAGGTCCCTGTTAGGTGGCCATTGTGGAAAGGTAGGTACAGGCCTCTGTGGTGGCACATGGCTGTCCCGGGGTGTGGGCCTGTCTTGTAGGTTGTAGTGTCTGAGTTGCCACCCCTCCAAAAAATTGAAAACCTCACCTGGGTGGTTTGGTGGGCGACTGGCGTCAAGCACAATCTGTAATGCTGACCTTGCCCGCAGTAGCCTGTGAAATGGAATTTCATCCAGGAATGGTATCAGACTGTGGGCAAAGTCAGCATTACTTTGTGCACGCCGTCTATTAGGTGACCCCGGGATCAGACCATGGCTGGTGTGAGGTGGGCATCCAGGTTCCTCCTCTTGCGGCCGGACATGCCCCAAAGCTGGGGTTGGTGCTGGTGGCGGCGGTGGTGGTGTTGGTGCTGGTGGCGGCGGTGGTGGTGTTGGTTCTGGTGGCGGCGGTGGTGGTGTTGCTGCTGCTGGTGGCGGCGGTGGTGGTGGTGCTGGTGCTGGTGGCGGCGGTGGTGGTGTTGCTGCTGCTGGTGGCGGCGGTGGTGGTGGTGCTGGTGCTGGTGGCGGCGGTGGTGGTGGTGTTGGTGGTGCTGGTGGCGGCGGCGGTGGTGGTGGCGCCGGCCGTGGTGGTGGTGGTGGGTGTTCTCCACGCCGCCTTCTGTTTGGCGGTGGAGGGTTCACAGCACGCCGCCCTCTGTAGTAAGCTTCTCTGTGGGTAAAGTAAAAAAAAATTTGGTGAATGCATTGCATTTGGAAACAAAAACATAGGTCAAACATTAAGTTGCACGCTTTTTAGACTCTGTGTATCTGTGTATTATTAATCAGATATTTGTTATTATTATGAAAGAATAACCAACTGTACATAACATAAAGGAATACGTGACTTTCTTTGCTAATTCCATACTAATACATAATTTTTCACCCCCTGATTAACACCCACCCCCCCCCCCCATCCCATCTAATCTAGACGATCAATAACACCAATGGTTCACATGAAAAAAAAAAAGTCCCCCTGACTTCACTTTTTACTTGACATACTTAATTCACAAAACTTTTAGCTTATATCATCTATATAAAGCAGGGAAGGGGTTGAAAGGTATACAATATATATATATATAATCTATTTATATAATCGGGAGTTTGAAATTCCGGCACTGTAGCCTAATCCCAAACTCCTTAGCGTCACTGCGAGCGGAGACGCGTATGCGCCTTCGCGAGCCGCAGACGCTTAACTCACACAGCCGCTATAGCGTTTTCTCTAGCGGCCTCGCGCCCTCCGCTCACAGCAAGACCTGCGCCCCTCACAGCGCCCAATCCGCCCCGGCATGCTGGCATTTGTACTTCCCCCGTCTGTGCACCCACAGGTCTTAGCAGATCACTGATGCTGACAGCGGGGGGGACAACACAGACAATCAAATCAGGAGGAGGTCAGTGTCAGGAGGAGATGACAGACGCCCGCCGGGGCCTGTGACACTGCAGAGGTCACAGCGGGGCTGTGTGTGCGGACAACGGGGAGGCCGGGGGCTACGGACGTACCGGACACGTCCTCTGCTCCTGGAGATGTGCCGCGGTTCCGCGCTCGCAGCGTATCTGACGCTGGAGCCGCGCTCACCACGCCCACACCACGCCCTCTGCCAAACAACCCACACCTCTCACTAACCTCCTGCAGCTAACACACACCCATGTTTACCTTTGCCATGATGTCATTTAGCTGCGGCCGCTATCTTTAATAAGGTCAGAAATGATGGCAGTAATCGGATCTCTGCTCCCTCTAGCACGCCCCAACACTGTAGCACCATCTATTAACCCTATTCTCATCACCTATATACTCTGCTACCCACTGAGCCGCCTGTATACTCTGCTACCCACAGACCCGCCTGTATACTCTGCTACCCACAGACCCACCTGTATACTCTGCTACCCACAGACCCGCCTGTATACTCTGCTACCTCAGACCCGCCTGTATACTCTGCTACCCACAGACCCGCCTGTATACTCTGCTACCCACAGACCCGCCTGTATACTCTGCTACCCACAGACCCGCCTGTATACTCTGCTACCCACAGAGCCGTCTTTATACTCTGCTACCTCAGACCCGCCTGTATACTCTGCTACCCACAGACCCGCCTGTATACTCTGCTACCCACAGACCCGCCTGTATACTCTGCTACCCACAGAGCCGTCTTTATACTCTGCTACCTCAGACCCGCCTGTATACTCTGCTACCCACAGAGCCGCCTGTATACTCTGCTACCCACAGAGCCGTCTTTATACTCTGCTACCTCAGACCCGCCTGTATACTCTGCTACCCACAGACCCGCCTGTATACTCTGCTACCCACAGACCCGCCTGTATACTCTGCTACCCACAGAGCCGTCTTTATACTCTGCTACCTCAGACCCGCCTGTATACTCTGCTACCCACAGAGCCGCCTGTATACTCTGCTACCTCAGACCCGCCTGTATACTCTGCTACCCACAGAGCCACGTGTATACTCTGCTACTCACAGAGCCGTCTTTATACTCTGCTACCTCAGACCCGCCTGTATACTCTGCTACCCACAGAGCCGTCTTTATACTCTGCTACCTCAGACCCGCCTGTATACTCTGCTACCCACAGACCCGCCTGTATACTCTGCTACCCACAGACCCGCCTGTATACTCTGCTACCCACAGACCCTCCTGTATACTCTGCTACCCACAGACCCGCCTGTATACTCTGCTACCCACAGACCCGCCTGTATACTCTGCTACCCACAGAGCCGTCTTTATACTCTGCTACCTCAGACCCGCCTGTATACTCTGCTACCCACAGACCCGCCTGTATACTCTGCTACCTCAGACCCGCCTGTATACTCTGCTACCCACAGAGCCAAAATGGAAACTAATGTATATATTTATAAATAATACTAAATGTACACAACAGTGCTGCAGATACATACCTTGGCATAGCGGCCACCGGGTGAAGGAAGGACAGCCGGTCATAAAAGTGGTAGTGGTTGAGCAATGGAGCGGCTCCCGGTTGTCTCTCTGAGTACTGCCGGTACTGCTTCTTATGCTGGTCCCGGCAGCTCCTCCACCGTTTTTTAAGATGGTCAACTGTGAAATGATTTGAAACCGGCTTTTAGAGATGTGTAATATTTGAAAAAACAAAAGTATGTGTACAAATCAACAATAACATTTTATTCATTTTGTGTGTGTAATGTGTATACAAGGCACAGTGACACGACAGTGTGGAACATCATCAACAGCATTACGGACATTGAGCTCACGTGGCCACAATCACAAATGAGGCAGGACACATGTCAACGCATAGAGAATGTAATAGTGCGGGCACCAGACTCTGGTCATTAGTGGTATTTATATACACCCAACCCCTTGGCCGAAAGAGCCAGGAGGATAAGACATTAAACTCATTGTACTGTTGTGACCCCATCCAAATATAGGCAACTATGCGGTGGAGCATGATAACACATTCAGGGTCCTGTATACCCTGCTATGGGGGCCCTGTATTCCCACTGCTGGGGGCCCTGTAAACCCACTGGGCCACTGTCTACCCACTGCTGGGGGCCCTGTATACCCACTGCTGGGGGGGCCTGTACACACACTGAGGGCCCTGTATACAGGGACTGACTGGCACCCTACAGTTTGGGTCGCAACCCTCCCTCACTGGCCCGACACAGGTGAGGACGGGGGGTGGGGGGGGGTGATGACTGGCGGCCGCCTCACAGTCACCGCAGCTCCCGCATTATCCTATGGCTCGCTCCCAGCCGCAGCCTCGCGCTCCTCACAGCCGCTCGCTAACAGTCGCAGCCGCACGCCACTCACAGACGCTCACTCCCGGACGCAGCCGCGTGCTGATGACGTCATCGCGCGGCCAGGAGCTTCAGTTTCCACCTGCTGCTTCAGGGACATGCAGATTATTCATGCTCCTGCAGCCGCATGACCCGTGGCACCTGGGCCAGTCCGCCCCTGCCTGTATACGACAATATGGGGGCATGTATACCCAGCTGGGGGCCTGTATACTCTGCAGGGGGAGGTGTATACTCTGCTGGGGGGCTGTCTACCAGTGATAGCCGCTGTATACCAGGATGGCGGTGAATATGTTTTCATAGTTTTTCGGGGCAAAAATAGGGGGGTCGGCTTATACACGGGTCGGCTTATACACGAGTATATATACAGTAAATGCAATATATAACGTGTGAACTCATTTAACTTACTTAGATTGCTCTGTTCCTCATGGTCACTCCGATGGAACGCAGGGAACATCTCTTGGGCGATCTCTCTCCAGGCTGTATTAATAAGGGTCGTATCCCCATACTCAGGATCTGTAGGGAGCCATAGAAATGGACGAGCCTCCACAAGTGCGATAAGACGCAGCGTGTTCACCATGCCACGTCCTGCTGCCATGATTGCACTGATGAATGGATCGCTCTGTGTGTGCGCCTGTCAGCGCGACTCGCTTCCTGTTTCCTTAAACCATAGTGTGTGCTGGAGAATCCCTTCCCTCGCATCATCGGCTACAAGCCTCAAAATAAGAGAAAAACCAGCGAGTTTGGACTCGCACACTTTCAGAGACACATCAGCGAGTTGTAAATGTCATTATTCGCTATTACTCGGGTCCCTATTCATTAACATTGGACTCGCTGGACTCGCAACGAGTCCCGAGTCCTTGACTCGGACTCGTTGGGGTCTTGCGATTCCGAGTCTTTTCGGACTCGCTCATCCCTAAGTGTCACCCGTATTATCCATTGCCGTCTGAATGAAAAGGGACTGTATGGTAGGATACCCAGAAAGACCCCACGTCTTACCCCGAGACGTAAAAAAGCATGGCTGGAGTTGCCTAAACTTACCTGAGAAAGCCTAAAACGTTTGGAAGAATGTTCTCTGGTCAGATGAGAAAAAAGTAGAGCTTTTTGGGCAAAGGCATCAACATAGAGTTTACAGGAGAAGAAAAGAGGCATTCAAAGAAAAGAACACGGTCCCTACAGTCAAACATGGCGGAGGTTCCCTGATGTTTTGGGGTTGCTTTGCTGCCTCTGGCACGGGACTGCTTGACCGTGTGCATGGCATTATGAAGTCTGAAGACTACGAACAAATTTTGCAGCATAATATAGGGCCCAGTGTGAGAAAGCTGGGTCTCCCTCAGAGGTCATGGGTCTTCCAGGAGGACAATGACCCAAAACACACTTCAAAAAGCACTAGAAAATGGTTTGAGAGAAAGCACTGGAGAATTCTAAGGTGGCCAGCAGTGAGTCCAGACCTGAATCCCATAGAAAACCTGTGGAGAGATCTAAAAATGGCAGTTTGGAGAATGCACCCTTCAAATATCAGGGACCTGAGGAGTTTGCCAAAGATGAATGGTCTAAAATTCCAGCAGAGCATTGTAAGAAACTCATTGATGGTTACCGGAAGCGGTTGATCACAGTTATTTTGGCTAAAGGTTGTGCAACCAAGTATTAGGCTGAGGGTGCCAATAGTTTTGTCTAGCCCATTTTTGGAGTTTTGTGTGAAATGATCAATGTTTTGCTTTTTGCTTCATTCTCTTTTGTGTTTTTTCATTGAAGACAAATTAAATGAAGATAATAACACCAAAGAATTTGTGATTGCAATCATTTTCAGGAAGAAACTGAGTATTATCTGACAGAATTGCAGGGGTGTCAATACTTTTGGCCACAACTGTATGAGTCAATGAGCGCTGGTTTGAGCCAGAACCGGGTGCATCCGATTTTAGCCAAATTCATTGCCCACCTCAAAACCCATGCAGGAAAACCGAGGAAGATCCGCATCTGTCCACCAGAATCAAGATTAAGGTGCAATCAGGATACCGCATGCGGATTTAGGAACACATTTTGTAGGCAAAATGTGTCTGAACCCACTTACGATTACCGCATCCGGATCTGGATGCGGTAACCCCAATTAGCCTTCCAAGTGTGACCCTAGCCTTAGAACTTCTTTTGCCCAACTCATTATTGAGGGAAAAAATATGCATGGCAGATCTACACTTCCAACCTTGAGGACATCGATTCCTCAGCATAGAAACATTAGTAGCATCAGTTTAACTGTCAGAAACAATTTCTATGAGTCTTTTGAACAACTTTTTAAACCAGCCCATCCACCAGCAGAACTAAGTACAAGTCTGACACATAGTGATGACTGAAGAGGATGGTACAGAAGTATCTAGAGGTCAATATTCATGCCATCAGGGAATTTGGAACCTTTTGCATTTTGGGTTTCAAAAATGGAGGAGTGGCCTAAGCTCAATTGTCACGCCTTAAAGGTTTTACCATCCCCGGCAGCCTGCGTTCTCTCAGAACGTGTCTTCAGCGCTGATGGTGGTGTCCTGATGGAAAAGCACACCTGGCTGTCCCTTGAAAGTGTAGCTCATCAAGCTTTCAAGAAGAACAAGTCATGGATCTCGAACAACTTTTCCACCCAATGACAGAGTGGGCAGAGTAGGTGATGTTGTACTATTCAGCATACTGCATTCATCTCACAATTCTACAATTTTTATTCTGGGTCGGTTGATGCCACTTTTTTGAAATGTGGCAATTCTTCTTGTTGGTTTCCTTTTTGTTTTATGAATTTATCAGGGCTCTTTGAGTATGATGCCTACATGTGTAACTCAGCCTCCTGTTATTAATAAAATTTAAAGGGAACCTGTCAGGTCATTCTACCCCAATAGCCTACCACTACCTGTCCCTGCATTGTGCTAGGTGATCCTTAACCATCCCTCTCTAACCTAAAAGTGCCCTATAAAGATTGAGAAAAATGAATTATAAACTTACAAAGAGTCTGATTCTGGGGACTGAAAAGCGTGCTCCTAGGCTCCATTCTCTCCTCCTCGCTGGCATTAAGCATGCCCCACTGGGCATCCTTGTTCTTTGAGTTGTGCCTCCTATTTTTTGAACTTCCTGCGATGATATGCCGGGCCGGAACTTCATATTCGTCCAGGTTCATTGTGGGGCTGATCATGTGCTCAGCCCAACTCCGACACATGCGCAGTGCGCATATTGAAGCCGAGCCGTACACGTCATATCCGGCCCGGTGCATTCTGGGGGCTTATTACGTGTATGACTTGGCTTCAATATGCACACTGTGCATGCATCGGAGCTGGGCCGAGAATTTGATCAGCCCCACAATGCATCGGGACAGATATGATGTTGCAGCCCAACGTATCATCGCAGCAAGGGGAGCCGGAAGATCAAATAAGAGGAGGCACAACATAAAGAAAAAGGATGCCCAGTGGGGCATGCTGAATGCCGTTGAGGAGGAGAGAATGGAGCCCCAGTCTCCAGATTCAGACTATATGTAAGTTTATAACTCAGTTTTTCTCAATATTTATAGGACACTCTTAGGTGACATAGGGATGGTTAGGGATCAGCAAGCAAGGTGCAGGGACAGGTAGCGGTAGGCTAGGGGGATAGAACAACCTGTCAGGTTCCCTTTAAACTTGAAATGCTAGGCCAGGTCTTGTTCCATACTTTGTGCCATGCATGCAGACTGCCCCATTCTACAATTTTAATTTTGAGTCAATTGATGACACTTTTCTGGTATCTGGCCCTATTTTTTTGAAATGTGGAGACTTTTCTTTGGGTGTTTTTGTTGTGTGTTTTGTGAATTTAGAAGGGCTCTCTCAGCACAATACCTACACCTGAAGCTTGAAATACTGGGCCAGGTCTTGTCCCATGCATCCTTAATGCACAATGAGGAAAATGTTAACTTTGGGGAATAGATTGTGTTTTTCCTAGTGTCTGTTCCTAATTTGAGCTGTTTTGGCAGCTTTTTTGCCCCTTTTAAGGTATTTTCTAGGCCTATGATTTTTCCTACCATTGATTTGAATGGGATTCTGAAGTTTGACGAACATGTGGCCATTTGGTGAACCAAACTAAATCCAAAAGTCAAAAGGTTTGCTCATCTCTAGTGATGAATCACTTGTTCTCCCTTTTTGCTTAACAGAAGTGATAAGTTTATAGGCTTCAACTCTTGACTGTGCATGGTGCTGCTCTTATTCAGACACAGAAATCAAGGAATTAAAGGTCCTGATTAGGGATGGGCGAATCTACTCGTTAGGACTCGTTACTCTGCGAGTAGTAGTGGACTCGCAGGACTCGGTACTCTGCGAGTTTCCAGGAGATTACTCGCACAGTAACGAGTCCAATGTAATTTAAGGGAAATGTCACTGAAAACAGGATTCTCCCGGATTGTACCGATCAGGGTGCAATCCAGTGCCCCATGACATGGGGCTCTATGGTCCCTGATTGCAACCTGACCAGGTGCAATCCGGTTTTAATCAGGTTTTCTATTTTTGATCTTCCCGCCTGGATTTTCAAATGAACAGCTGACTCAGGTCAAATAGGTGGATTCTGTGACTCCAAATTATGCAGAAATGAAATGAAAGGGGACAATAGATGTTGTCGTTGCTGCCGGCAATTCAAAGATGTTAAGCCACTGGCTCTTCATCAGGACAAGTCATCATGGTAGTTTGCTTCTCTCCCCTTGGTCTGAACGTCTTTGCACTGCTGGCAGTGTGGACCACATCCATTCTCTCCTATCCGTCCACTTACACCATTGTATAAATACATGTGATTGACTACAGATATAATTATTGTGATTAATCTACTTGAAAGAAAAGAATACATTTATATCAGATATTTGAATTGCAGATCACATTTATGCTTAAAAGTTCAAAATATCTTTCTTTTATTTAAACTTTCAGTTAGTTATTAAAGCACATGATGTTTTAAATAAAAAATATTTAAGATAACTGATGAAAACACATTCAATTCTAAAACATTGTTAATATAGGAAGAACTATAAAAGGAGACATTTCTTATTATGGCTGCTTGACAGACAATCCCTTGTTCCTAGATAGTAACTTTACACATTTTCCAATGTGTTACTTTAAACTGATGAGCAGGAAAGGTGTGATGAATAGGTACAGTAATACCAGACAACTGTATTGTAATAAATAATAATAAAGCTTTATTTATATAGCGCCAACATATTCCGCCGCGCTTTACAATGTAGGGTTAGAGTACAGAAAATATACAGTAAGTAATTACAGTAGAGAACAAATAAAGTACAATAATTGGATACAAAACAATAGGCATAGAATCAATGTGAAAAAAAAAAATACAATAAATAAAGCAAGAAATGAAGGTGACCCTGCTCAAAAGAGCTTACAATCTACAACGGGATAGGGGTTGCACAAGGTACAGGGGCTTATTGCACTCATGGTCCAGGCATCTTGAGGAAATGGGGCATAGGGCTTACATGAATGGTCATTATACAGTCTGTGTAGACCTTTATGGTTTGGTGGAGTTTGTAGAAGAGTAATGTCCAGAGGGATAGCCCATTCACTATCTACAGTGCAATGGACTTCTATTAGTGAGTATGATAGGCTGCCTTAAAAAGATGCGTTTTTAGGGATCGTCTGAAGCCATGCAAGTTGTGGATAGTCCTGATTTCTTGGGGTAAAGCATTCCAGAGGTTTGGTGCAGCTCTGGAGAAGTCTTGGAGCCGGGAGTGGGAGGATCGGATTAGTGCAGATGTTAGTAGAAGGTCATTTGAGGAACGTAGAGAGCGGGTGGGGTGATAGACAGAGATGAGGGAGGAGAGGTAGGGGGGTGCTGCTCTGTGAAGAGCTTTGTGGGTGAGAGCAAGCAATTTGAATTTGATCCTGTAATATATGGGCAGCCAGTGCAATGACTGGCACAGAGCAGAGGCATCTGAGTAACGATTGGCCAGATGGGTGATCCTGGCTGCTGCATTAAGGATGGACTGGAGAGGAGAAAGTCTGGTGAGGGGGAGGCCGCTTAATAGAGAGTTGCAATAGTCAAGGCGGGAATGGATTAGGGCCACGGTGAGGGTTTTTGTTGTTTCCAGGGTGAGAAAGGGGCGGACTCTAGAGATATTCTTCAGGTGTAAGCGACAGGAGCGGACGAGAGATTGCGTGTGGGAGGAGAAGGAGAGATCGGTGTCAAACATAACACCCAGACAGCGAGCCTGCTGTCTAGGTGTTATCGTGGTGCCGCAAACTGAGAGAGAGATGTCCGATTTAGGGAGGTTAGTGGATTGGGGGAGCAGAAGAAGTTCAGTTTTGGAAAGGTTTTGTTTCAAATAGAGAGTGGACATGATATTGGAAACTGCAGCTAGACAGTCATTGGTGTTCTTTAATACCGCAGGGGTAAGGTCAGGGGCTGAAGTGTATAGTTGTGTGTCATCAGCATAAAGATGGAACTGAAAGCCAAATCTGCTGATGGTCTGTCCAATTGGGGCCGTGTAGAGAGAGAAGAGGAGAGGGCCAAGGACTGAACCCTGAGGGACCCCAATAGTGAGGGGAAGAGGGGAAGAAGTGGAGCCAGCAAAAGATACACTGAAAGAGCGGTCAGAAAGATAGGAGGAGAGCCAGGAGAGAGCAGTGTCCTTTATGCCAATGGATTGCAGCATAAAGAGTTGGAGCTGATGGTCGACAGTGTCAAAAGCTGCAGAGAGATCAAGGAGAATAAGCAGAGAGTGGTCACCATTACGTTTTGCTGTCAGAAGGTCATTGGTCACTTTGATGAGGGCAGTTTCTGTAGAGTGAAGGGGGCGGAAACCAGACTGTAATGGATCTAGAAGAGAGTGAGCGGAGAGGTAACGGGTGAGGCGGGAATAGACCAGGTGCTCCAAGAGTTTAGAGATGAAGGGGAGATTGGAGACTGGTCTGTAGTTATTTGTGCAGGTTGGGTCGAGAGTGGTTTTCTTTAATAATGGAGTAATGATTGAGTGTTTGAAGGAGGAGGGGAAAATGCCAGAAGAGAGGGAGAGATTGAAGATTTTGGTTAGATGAGTGGTGACGACTGGAGAGAGGGACTGGAGAAGGTGTGAGGGAATGGGGTCAGTAGTGCATGTGGTGGGACGAGAGGAAGAAAGGAGCCTGGAGACTTCTTCTTCTGTGACTGGGTCAAATGTGGAGATTGAACTGGAGGAGATGTGGGGAAGAATGTGGGTGGCAGTGCTTGGAGGCTGAGAGCTGATTTCCTGGCGGATGTTGTCTATTTTCTCCATGAAGTAGGAAGCCAGGTCATCAGCACAGAGGTCAGTGATGGGGGCCTGCACTTTAGGACTAAGGAGAGAGTGAAAGGTGTCAAAGAGTTTTTTTGGATTGTTGGATAGTGAGGAGACCAGGATGGTGAAGAAGGTCTGTTTGGCGAGGTGAAGGGCAGAGTTGTAGGTTTTTAGCATGAATTTATAGTGGATAAAGTCTCCTGGTGAGCGAGTTTTCCTCCATAGACGTTCAGCACTCCTAGAGCATCGCTGGAGGAATCGAGTTTGTGGTGTGAGCCAGGGCTGTTTTGTTCTCTGTTTGGAGGTTCTGCGGGTGAGGGGCGCTACTTGGTCCAGGGAGCTTCTGAGAGAGTCATTGTAGTGATTTACTGCCTGATCTGGACAGGTGATTGAAGAGATTGGGGACAGAGATGCGATGAGGACGTCTGTGAGTGCTTGAGGGTTAATGGACTGTAGATTTCTGGATGTGTGATAGGTAGGATTGGGCTGTGTTGGCCGAGGGTTAGTGAGTGAGAAGGAAAGAATGTTGTGGTCAGAGAGTAGAGTTGAGTTATCCAAGGGGGAGGATGAGCAGAGTCGGGTAAAGACAAGGTCAAGGGTGTTACTGTTTAGAGGTTGAGAGCTGTGATAGGCCAAGAGAGGTAGTTAGAGATAGGAGCTGGGATGCAGGTGGGGAGATGGGGCTGTTTATGGGAATGTTAAAGTCTCCCAGAATAAGGGTTGGTAAATCTGAGGACATGAAATGCGGGAGCCAAGTGGAGAAATGGTCGAGGAACTGGGTGGGTGACCCTGGGGGGCGGTATACCACTGCTACTTTGAGGTGGAGGGGATGGAATAGCCTAATGGTATGGACCTCAAAAGAAGGGAATGAGAGTGATGGGGCTGGAGGAATGACCTGGAAAGTACATTGTGGGGACATGAGGAGGCCAACTCCACCGCCACGTCTGTTCCCAGGTCTAGGGGAGTGAGAGAAGTGTAAGCCGCCGTAAGAAATAGCAGCAGGGGAAGCAGTGTCTGAATCCTGGTTCCAGGTTTCAGTGAGAGCCAGGAGGTTGAGAGAGTTAGTGAGAAAGTAGTTATGAATGAAGGGAAGTTTGTTGCATACAGACCGGGGATTCCAGAGAGCGCAATTAAAAGAGGGAGATGAAGGTGTGCAGGTGATATTAATAAGGTTAGTGAGGTTTCTGTGTGAGGTGGGAGAGAGGTTGAAGTTAGCAGAGGGTGGACCAGGGTTGGGAGAGATATCACCTGAGAGGAGCAGCAGTAAAAAGAGAAAGAGCAGATAGTTTTTGGAATTAGGACATGATTTATTATGACAAACTTTGGAATATGATGGGCTGAGAGTCTTCAGTAAACTGAAGATAGCATGGGAGCTGTACATAGAGTAGGGCAGGAGAGAGGGGCTGATGTGAATGAGTGGTGATGGAGGTGGGATGGGGTGATAAAAATTGGTGGCGAGAGCACATAAGAAAAGAAACAGTGAAATACAAGACATGGTAAAGATTAGTAGTGAGTGGAGTTATACACAGTGTTAGAGTGTCCCTCTATGTCATTGTCTTCCAGTTGCACCACATGGACAGCAGAGAAGAGTGGAGGACTGTGCAGTTGCACATACCACTGTTATTTTAAGTATTGAAGACATTGCAAACAGACATTGAAGTAAAGGACATGGGAAAGGGAAAAAAAAAAATAATAAAGAAAAAAAAATTAAATTGAAAAGTAAAGTAAAAAAGACAGTACCTTCTGGTTACTTCTGTGTTATTTCTGGGATATTTCTTATGTGACACTTAAAATGTCACACTTTAATAATGTCATATCTGACCAAGGTCATGTCTGACCTGCTCCATTCAACTTATACCATTCAAATGACCAAAAAATGAGTCCAGGTGAGAAAAGGGAGGAGGGAGCAGAAGGACACCTCACAGCAGGGAGTAATTAACACAATGCAGTTAAGAGAACATTTGACTAGCATGAAAGCTGCACAAAAAGACATTCAAAAGGAAGGAGAATTATAGGTGTAAGAAGCACAAGACTTATCAATATGCAAAACCTAAATTTGAAGTACGATGCATGGAATTGTAATCAGGGAAATAACAGCAGCGTACCCGTTAACACAGAGGGAGAGGAGTACATAGGATTCTAGGGTGCAGTGGATATTCTGGGTTCGCAGTTCAGACGTACCCATTAACACAGAGGGAGAGGAGTACATAGGATTCTAGGGTGCAGTGGATATTCTGGGTTCGCAGTTCAGACGTACCCGTTAACACAGAGGGAGAGGAGTACATAGGATTCTAGGGTGCAGTGGATATTCTGGGTTCGCAGTTCAGACGTACCCGTTAACACAGAGGGAGAGGAGTACATAGGATTCTAGGGTGCAGTGGATATTCTGGGTTCGCAGTTCAGACGTACCCGTTAACACAGAGGGAGAGGAGTACATAGGATTCTAGGGTGCAGTGGATATTCTGGGTTCGCAGTTCAGACGTACCCGTTAACACAGAGGGAGAGGAGTACATAGGATTCTAGGGTGCAGTGGATATTCTGGGTTCGCAGTTCAGACGTACCCGTTAACACAGAGGGAGAGGAGTACATAGGATTCTAGGGTGCAGTGGATATTCTGGGTTCGCAGTTCAGACTTACCCGTTAACACAGAGGGAGAGAAGTACGTAGGATTCTAGGGTGCAGTGGATATTCTGGGTTCGCAGTTCAGACGTACCTGTGGATGAAAGCAGATGAAAGCAAATGGATCAGGACATGATCAGCATGATGGAGAATACACCATTCTGGGATATTTCTTATGTGACACTTAAAATGTCACACTTTAATAATGTCATATCTGACCAAGGTCATGTCTGACCTGCCCCATTCAACTTATACCATTCAAATGGTATATACCATTCAACTTATACCATTCAACTTATACCATTCACCTGCAAGCTTTGTACCATTCACCTGCAAGCTTTGATGGAGACTGGACACATCCTTATTGCTCGCATGTAAGACACCTTAGACAGGTATGGGATATGATGATATGTACAGGTGATTGGTAAAACACATGAAATCCTGGGTAGAGCTATAGATGTTGGCTGCTTTGTTTTAAAATGTTTAAAGAAAGTTTTACATTCTTTACATACAGATAATTTGCTCATTTTTGTTCAATATCCAGTTTCTGATTTCTTATATCAGGGTTAAAGGGATCCTGTCACCCCCAAAATGCCTCATAAGGTATTAAAAGATGTCCCTAGAGCATATTAACACTTATCCTACACTCCTTTTGGCTCCTAAATGCATCTAGTGAAAATGTATAAAAATGTTATTAAACTCGCTCATTAGCGATGTTAATGAGTGGCTACTATATTCATAGTCACCCAGGCAGGCTCTCCCTCTTCATAATATCACGCTTCAATAGGCGTGATCTTCAACGCTGATTGAAATGCGCGCCTCCCCGCTCTCCTGTGTGTCGGCCGGGCTGCAGTGTGGCTGTATGACGCGAATCGCGTCATTTCCGGCAAAAGGAGTGTAGGATAAGTGATAATATGCTCTAGGGACATCTTTTAATACCTTATGAGGCGTTTTGGGGGTGACAGGATCCCTTTAAGTTTGCATTTGGTTTATTACTTCATTGATGATGTCACCATACATGCTGTATTTATTGACTTAATAGTATATCTTACCAACAAACAGCTCTTTAAGATTTTATATTTCAGGATATTCATAAATTAACTAATAATTGAATTCTAAAGCTCTTCCTACATTATTTTATATGTGTTTGTATAGTTTAAAATAAAAGCATCCTTGATCTTAGCTGATTGAGAATACCTGAGAGTGTTGTAATATCAGGCACCTTTGATGTCACTCAGATTTCACAAAAACGTTAAAGGCCTGTGCATTCGATCAGTGTTATTAGCGTTTTGGATGCAGCGTGTTTTTACTTTATCCAGAATGCTGCAATGTACATGACAGGTGAGGGAGGATTATTCGGTCGTTCCTTACCAACCTTTTAACCACCCCCAACCTCCTTTTCCCTTTCGTGCCCCAATAATGACACAACTACTGCCATGACTTGGTTAATAATTGGCCACAGCAGCCTTTTATTGCCTATTGTTTACATACTAAATAAACTTAACTGGTTCGCCTTCCAACGGGCGTTCCAACTTTAAACAATAGGCACTCCTCAATCATTCCTGGATAGGCCCGGTCCAGAAGCCTCCAATGATTATCCCTGGCCGCTACCCCCACCGGCCCCAGGGACGAGGTACTGGTTCTTTCCCCCTGGCACTGGCTATTCATTATTATTCTTATTACTATCCCTGGCCGCTACACCCACCGGCCCCAGGGACGAGGTACTGGTTACCAATAACCAAATACCCCAGCTTTTTGGACCCCGTACTTGCCAAGTACCATTTTCCGTAGCCACTGTAACCTCCAAGTGACTTCTCCCCTTTTTCAAATGTACTTTCCTTGCCTCTGGACCAGACCTACCCCCGCTGCCGTGACAAGATGTACCACACAACCACATCAACTTGCAAAAGTAACAAACGAGCACACTTCAACTCACCCAAGCAACACAACTAGGGAGGGCGGGCGGGAAACTCCTTCTGTCAGCACCGGAAGCCAAGTGACACGTGCTTCCTTTTCACTGACCCATGTCCCCCCCACGACTCCCCCCCTTCCTGCCCTGACCACCAATCCATTTATGCCATTTATTACAACCAATCCATGGATCCCCATTCACTCCCTACCTCCCCTCCTGTCATGTGGGCCTGTCCACCCTATGGGTTCCCTTGCCTGCTTGACAGGTGAGGGAGGATTATTCGGTCGTTCCTTACCAACCTTTTAACCACCCCCAACCTCCTTTTCCCTTTCGTGCCCCAATAATGACACAACTACTGCCATGACTTGGTTAATAATTGGCCACAGCAGCCTTTTATTGCCTATTGTTTACATACTAAATAAACTCAACTGGTTCGCCTTCCAACGGGCGTTCCAACTTTAAAAAATAGGCACTCCTCAATCATTCCTGGATAGGCCCGGTCCAGAAGCCTCCAATGATTATCCCTGGCCGCTAACCCCACCGGCCCCAGGGACGAGGTACTGGTTCTTTCCCCCTGGCACTGGCTATTCATTATTATTCTTATTACTATCCCTGGCCGCTACACCCACCGGCCCCAGGGACGAGGTACTGGTTACCAATAACCAAATACCCCAGCTTTTTGGACCCCGTACTTGCCAAGTACCATTTTCCGTAGCCACTGTAACCTCCAAGTGACTTCTCCCCTTTTTCAAATGTACTTTCCTTGCCTCTGGACCAGACCTACCCCCGCCACAGGACAGGACAAGTGACCCCTTACTTTACCTGGACCCGCCACACACCAACTGCTTGTTCCACTCCATCACGCAAACCCAACATCCACATGTCCATCCCTATATCAGTCAGATGAACCAAATCTGCCTTCAAATATTGCCGCGATGATGACTGCAAATCCTTGTGCTGTACAACCACGCCTCCATTCCTTGCTACAAACGCCCCCACTACTTTATTCACCTTCACACGCGCCTTATTGATCTTATTCACTGATCTCGCAAAACGCCAACTGCTACGCGGGACTATATCCGACCACACCACAATCAAGCCAGGATGCGCACACCATAACCGCAACAAATCACACCTAATGTCCCTAATTAACTCTCGGGACGCACGCACTCCCAGATCATTCCCCCCAACATGCAACACCAACACATCCGGAGGTCGATTCACACCACAAAAATACTCAAACTCTGGCAACACTCTTCCCCACGTCATGCCCTTGAGCCCCAACCATTTAACTTCCGCGGCCGAACGATCCAGCCCCAGCTGACGGCCATCCGGACGAACATCTGCTCTCCGAGCCCCCCAATAGACGTAAGAGTGACCCATAATCCAGATCAAACAGGGACCTGTGTAAACAAACACAAAACAAGTAAGTGCAAACCTCCGACTGAAAACAAAAGGCTCACCCGTCGTAAAACATATCCCGGCCATCGGTCAATCCCCTGTTCGTGTCCCCCCCCTTTTTTTGGCAACCTGTGTTCAATCCTTACAGCCGTTGCCGAGTGAGCAAATGGGGCCGAACATACAGCCGAAAACGAGACGATTCCCACCGACCAATGCGCCGAACCATCTCATCTCCCAAACCCCACCGAGACGCTTCCGTAGCCGCCCCGATTCGAAATGAATGAGTACCGTATTCATTAGGCTGTTCACCCACTGTGACCAAACAAGTTCTCAATACTGCCCGAAACTGGAACCTCGACAAAAATGAACCGCATGCAGCAAGAAAGGACCCCTGCGTCCCCCCCTCGCTGACAAAAATTCCCTCACGGTACGCACCGGACACAGATGACTACTCCCCAGGGCGTAAACCACAACCAGCCTTCCTCTTCCCGCCTGATCAGTCTTGGAATGCCGCAGCCAACATTCCACCCTGTCAGGCCACTCGACAACATCCCCAAACATCAAACCTCCTGCCCTGACCTTAGAAGGGCTAACCAATTCCCCTAAACGAAATGCCCCAAAAAACGCCAACACAAACGCAGCTGAGAACATCACCCTCTCATATTCCGATACACAAACTCCTTCCAAACACCCTACCATTCCATCTAATAATTCAACCGAAACTGGTCGCCGGCTGTCTCTCAACCGCGCTCCCTGCTTAAAGCCTTTCAACGCCTGCCGAACCCTAAAATCCTTCGTCACATCAGGTTTTCCCAATAACTTAAACCAAAACGCTATAGCTGCCAGCCGCATTGACACCGCAGATGCCGATTTACCCAGCACAAAATCATTACTAATGAACGCCAAAGCTGACTGCAGCCATGCCCTGTCAATACCAGCTCCAAACGCTCCCACGAAAGCCTCCCATTCACGCCACACCCGCAGTATACCGTGCCCACGTCGATGCCGCTACCGACCTGCAGATCAAACCACCCACGATCACATTACCAGGGTCCATAAGCCATTCGGACACCGCAGACCCTCCTCTTCTGCCCATGGCACCAGCTCCCGAAACCTGCGGAGCTGAAAGCGAGAAAGCGCATCAGCCACAGAATTAGAAACTCCAGGCACATGTTTCGCCACAATCTGAATGTTCTGCTACAAACACAATAACACCAGATGTCGCAGATACGCTACCACCGGCGGAGATTTTGCGGACAATGAATTGATCGCGTGTACTACCGCCATATTGTCACAATAAAAACACACCTTTCGTCCAGCCAATACTGTCCCCCACAATTCAACTGCCATCACGATGGGAAACAGTTCCAATAGCGCCAAATTCCGTACCAGGCCCTCAACATGCCACTGCTGAGGCCACGCGCCCGCACACCAACTGCCCTGAAAGAAAGCACCGAAACCCAATGAGCCCGATGCATCCGTAAAGAGTTGCAACTCGCTATTGGGCACCATCTCTTTCAACCAAAAATTACGCCCGTTATACGCCTGCAAGAACGTATCCCAGACCTTCAGATCTTCCTTGATCTCCCTCGTAATCCTGACAAAATGCGACGGACATGCAGTACCAGACGTGGCCGCCGCCAACCGTCGGGCAAACACACGACCCATCGGTAAAATCCTACACGCAATGTTCAGCTTGCCAAGTAGCGACTGGACAACTTTCAGCCGAACCTTCCTCGCCCGGCCCAACTCTGCCACAGACCGCCGCAAGTCCAAAACCTTTTCCTCTGGCAACCGACATTCACCTATCACAGAATCCAATTCGATTCCCAAAAAACGCATCACTGTCGCCGGGCCCTCCGTTTTGTCCGGAGCCAACGGAATGCCAAAACGATTAGCCACCCCCTGCAACGCGAACAATAAACCTGCACAAATCGGGGAACCAGCAGGTCCCACGCAGAAAAAATCATCGAGATAATGGATTATGGAATCCATACCTGACACATCCCTCACAACCCATTCCACAAATGAACTAAAAACCTCAAAATAAGAACAGGAAATCGAGCACCCCATGGGTAAACAGCGATCCACATAAAAACACCCATCCCACATACAACCTAACAAACGCTGGCTCTCCGGGTGCACCGGCAACAAGCGAAAAGCCGCCTCCACATCCGACTTCGCCATCAGCGCCCCCGGACCAGCTTTTCGCACCAAATCCACCGCCTTATCGAAGGAAACATAACAAACTGAAGACAACTGCGGAGGAATTCCATCATTAACTGAGTTCCCAGCTGGGAATGACAAATGATGAATCAATCTAAACCTACCCGGCTCCTTCTTCGGCACCACCCCCAGCGGAGAAACAATCAGCCTTTTACAAGGCGGCTCCAAAAAGGGGCCCGCCATACGCCCTAACCCCACCTCCGTCCGCAGCTTGTCCCCAATTACCCCCGACTGCTCCTTGGCCGAGCGCAGATTGCCTGGAAACACCCCACTAGCCGTCGCAGTGGACGGGATGAGAAAACCAAAACGAAACCCTGAACGTAATAACTCAGCTGCCTCTGAGTCGGGATATCTATTTAGGAACTGCTCCATCGCGTCGACCCTCACCGGAGTCCTCCCTTTGACCAGCACTGTCACCCCCTTTTTCTCCCCCTTTTTTAAAGCAAAGGGACCGGCTATGGGTGCCCCCACAGCCTGAACACTCATGTTTAAACCGGCAAGACGACCCAAATCTGCACTGGCCCTCATTGAACTGCCAGCAGCGCCCCCCCCCTCGGGCATTTGCCGGGGAGCCCGAACCGAAACCCGAACCCCCGGCCGTCCCACGAAAGGGCTGAGCCGGGACTGTCATCAGCCGCAGCCACAATGAAATATCCTTATGGCCCCACTGAATATCCGTCCGCACCGCCATCCTCTGCCTAAACTCCTCGTCGTAACGCAGCCATGCCGAGCCCCCATGTTCCCTGTACGCCTCCCCGATAGAATCCATGTATCCAAATAAGGCGGAACAATGTTCCGGCTCCTTTTCCCCTACTACGCTTGCCAAAATCGCGAACGCCTGCAGCCAATTTGCAAACGTCCGTGGGATGAGCCGATAACGACGCTTCTCCTCATCATCCTTCTCATTCTTGGAAGTACTCGGCCGCACCTTATCCAAATTAAATTTAGCAAGAGGGAGCAACGAAAAAATCTCCACGTACTCCTTGTTCCAAATTTTTTCACGAACTTCCTTCTTGAGGTGCGCCCCCAAAAGACCCTCAAAACACACATACACCTCGCTCTTCGCCTTATCGCTGATTCTGACTACCTCGTCCTCTTTCTCCTTCTCCTTCCCCGCCTCCTGTTCCTTCTCGGTCTCCTTCTCAGTCTGCTTCTCAGCCACCAACCCGGCCGCCCCACTCGCAACCTCCAGCACAGCCGGCGCATTACCCCCCATGACCGGCACCACTGCTGTCCCGACCGCACCCACCCCAGCAGGCCCTACCCATGCCCCGACCGGCGACCCCGTCAACGCACTCGGACTCAAAGCCGCCATCAAATTGCGCAAAAAACCCACTAACTGGCCAAACCCTTGTAATTCCCCAGAACTCCCCTGCAAACCCTCCCCCAATGGCTGTGAACACCCCCCATAAACCTCCCCCGCCACAGGTAAAACCACATTCCCCAATGTCTCACCAGACTGCTGAGGAGCAGCCGCAACGACGTCCTCCTCCGGTCCTCCGTCCACAGAAGATCCCTCGGACTCTTCGCCATCCTCCCGACAGCACGCCTCGTCCGCACCGGTCAGGGAGGCCGTGTCATCATCCCTACGCCGCACAACGCCACCCCCCACACCCACTGTAGACACAGCCACCCCGACAGGCCGTTGCCTCTTATCAGATGCCCTGTCCTGGGAACCCTGACCGTACCCAGCCACCGAGTTCCCCCGCTGCCTCTTCCGGCTGTAAGATCCTCCCGCTCCAGACCCCTGTGGCCGACTGCCAGAGGGGTGTAATTCCTGATCACGCCGGGATCCCCCTCCCGTAGTACTGGAGGGATCCGCACCAGCCCTCCTGGGCCGCACATCACTCGCCGCTCCATACCTGGTGCCACCCACCTCACCACCAGGGGCCACTGTCTCGCGTCGTATCCTTCTCAGCTCCCCTTCTGTTGATCCCGTACCCCGTTGCCCCCCGCCTGCGGCCGCCAGGCCCCCGTCCTCAGTCAGATTCCCCCTGGTGTGACTCGCCGCTGCTGGCCCCTTCCTCCCGGAAGGCGGCTCTGCCCCCCGCCGACTGCTGGTGGCTCCCGATGTCGCCGACGGCCGCCCGGCGCCGCTCCCTGGCTTATTCAAGCCGGGAGCCGCCGCAATAGCTGGTCCTCCGGTCCTAGATTGCCGGCCGGAAGTACGCGGTAGGCCGGGACCGCCCACTTCCGGTCCAGCGCTCCCTCGCCGCGGATTCCTCCTAACGGCCGGAGATGGCTCCAAGCCTGGAGGACACGTGCTCCGCCGTTGAGGGTCCCCACCGGGGCTCCCCGAACGGACCCGCCTCGCGCCACCCGCCTCCGGTGAGTAGCGCTCCGGCGGCCGCGAACGCCGGCCGCGCGCTTCGGGTGCGGAGGGGGCCGGTGCCGATGGGGACGTGCAGGCAGCCTGAACGAAGGCCTGTACTGCCTGCGCCCCATGCACCGCAGTGGCCGCCGACAATAGCTCCCTCAAAACCGCTAGGTCCGCCATTGCAACAGGAACAGGCTGACAGAGAAACTCCTTCTGTCAGCACCGGAAGCCAAGTAACATGTGCTTCCTTTTCACTGACCCATGTCCCCCCCACGACTCCCCCCCTTCCTGCCCTGACCACCAATCCATTTATGCCATTTATTACAACCAATCCATGGATCCCCTATCACTCCCTACCTCCCCTCCTGTCATGTGGCCCTGTCCACCCTATGGGTTCCCTTGCCTGCTGTACAAGCACAGTGGATTGATTTAAAGAAATCCCATGACCACTGTGCTTATTTTTAATGCTGCGTAAACTGACCTGCACGACGGGTTTCTGAGTATCAGCATATCATTTTATTCTAGTGGAAAAGGTAGTGTTGTGAGTGGAAAGACACAATGAAAACACACTGCATCAGTAATCTTGATCATGGGCAGTGACAGCTCATTCTCCTGCACAGGAGACGAAAGTCTCCAAATTACACTACATTCAAAATACTGGAAATCCTTATTGTGGGCACATATGAGCAAACTTTTTCCGACCATGTTCACCAATTTTAAATTCAGGAAATAATTACTGAAAAGAAAGAGGTGCACAATAGTGTGTATTTATGAGACACAAAGATTTGTAATAGTGGATCCGCTCACCTGATATGGTTGTGAGATGTTAAAACCACCTATATCACCTGTGACAACTTAGATGTCAAGCTTTTTGCAATATGCAGCAGCCCTCCCACATGTTGTAACCCAGGGTGATATATGAAGGAAAAAGGATTTATGACCGCTCTCCCGGTCCAAATAATCCACATATCCAAAGTGTTAAAATTCAATAAGGTGGCTTAATTCTTTGTGCTTCAGGGTTTAACACCCCTTCATCAGGACTACCACACAAAAGGATATACCTATAGGAATACTTCCTATTTGGGGTATTCTTGATGAAGGGGTGTTAAACCCTGAAACATGTAGAATGAAACCAACGTATTGAATTATAACACTATGGATTTGTGGATTATTTGGAGCCAGAGCGCGGTCATAAATTCCTTTTCCAATATTAAATACGGCAGAAAACATTGCAGATTCGGATTCAGGATCGGGATCCAGGATGTTTTGCTAAAATGTCTGCAAACTCTGCTTTGTTCGATTCGGTGACTGATTGAATGAAAAAAGGCATTAGTGCATTTAAGTGATGCTTTTCTTCTACCTTCTGACTGTGCAGGATAACAGGTGAGACATGTTTGATGAAGGGAAGGGGTGGAGAGAAGTTGGAGGAGCGTCAGACATTTTTTTCTCCCGACACTTTCTGGCCGATTGTTCCGGACCAGTAGCCAATCAGGGTGCATAAAACATCCACATTTTCTGAACACAAGGGCTTGTATCATTGGCTGGCTTGAGTCATTGGCTGTCTACGTCACATGTCCTTCAGGAGCTAAGAAATGGCCTTTTGCAATCATCGCCATTTTCAGAGTCTTACTGCATGGACAGTGCTGCTGCCGCTCTGTGCTGCTCCATCCTGCTCCATTCATGCTACACAAAAAGATAGCTAGCTACTCGATCGTTTTTTTAATAGAATAGGAGAGTGAGAGCGTCCATCCAGACATAAGCATTCTTCCCGTATTTTTGCATGCAAGAGATTGCCAAACCTTTGTTGTTCCCCTAAAAGGCTTTATTTGGCCTCCAAAAAGTTTTTGAGAAATCTTTGTGTTACCCCTTAAAAGGATTTTTTGGCCTCAAACAAGTGATTTGAAAATCTTTTTGTCTTACCTAAAAATGGTTTTTGGGGCCTCAAACATGTGATTGCCAAATATTTGTGTTTCCCCAAAAAAGGCCTTTTTGCCTCAAAAAAGTGACTGACAATTTGTGTTTTCCCTAAAAAGGTTTTTGTTTAGCCTCAAACAAGTCATTGCCAAATCTTTGTGCTTCCCCTAAAAGTTTTTTTGGCCTCAAACAAGCGATTGCCAAATCTTTATGTTTCCCCTTAGTAGGTTTCATTGGAGGCCTCAAACAAGTGATTGCAAAATATTTGTGTTTCTCCTGAAATGCTTTTTTTGGCCTCAAGCAAGTCATTGCTAAATATTTTTGGTTCCCTGAAAAGGCTGTTTTTGTTCTGAAATTAGTGATTCCCAAATGTATTTTTCACCTAGAAAGGCTTTTATTGGCCTCCAAAAAACTCATTGCCCCATCTTATCTGCTGTCATATAACCATTTTTTTGGCTTCAAACAAGTGCTTACCAAATCTGTGTGCATTAAATATGAGTGGGGATTCCCAAGGTCATGGTGGAAAGTGCAATAAGTGTGATGCAAGGGGTAATAGGCTTAGTTTTTGAAGTGTACATGGGGTATGTGCTACTGAAATCTGTACTGACCAAACATTGGCTCGTCATATCCCAAGCCAAATGACAACTTTTGTTACTGGATGGACTACTCCAGTCTCTTTCTTTGGCAGTAGCAGAGTGATACAACTTGTGGATGTAGCCCAGAAAGAGCTTATTCTACAGTTATATGGCAAGCACTGCATTAAAGGGATCCTGTCACCTCCAAAACGACTCCTAAGCTACCAAAACATGTCACTGCACCATCCTATCACTAATCTCACACTTCTTTTGTCTCCTAAAAGCATCCTGTGAAAGTGCATAAAAACGTTTTAATACTCACTCATTAGTGATTATAATTAGCAGTGACTATATTCATAGTCACCAAGGCGGGCTGTTATGCAGCTCCAGGATCCACCCTGTCTCTGTGTGTTCTGCTGTGATGTGCAGGCATTGCCCTCCCCTCTCTCTTTTACTCACAGAATGCAAATCATTAGTCCTGCCTTCAGTTTCAGTTTCACTTAATCACAGACATAGAGAGGGCTGGATCCTGGAGCTGCAAAAGAACACCCCCTGGTGACTAAAGAATATGGCCTCTGCTAATTATAATCACTAATGAGTGTGTATTAAAACGTTTTTATGCACTTTCACAGGATGATTCTAGGAGACAAAAGAAGTGTGAGATTAGTGATAGGATGGTGCAGGGACATGCTTTGATAGCTTAGGAGGCGTTTTGGAGGTGACAGGATCCCTTTAAGTGGCCTCTCCTCCTTTTCCCCCACCTTAACATCACACATAGTAAAGTCCTCAGAGGTGGCACCCCTGTATTTCATCCCAGGTCACAACTCCCCAACCACACAATTGACTATGAGATAACACAGATGGTTGATTCTGCAGAGATGTTCACACATTTTATTTCATAGGCATTAGAAATTTTCACTCCAGAGACGGAAAGCATCTGCACCGATGCCCAAAATCTGTTGGAGTTGGATTCAAAGACAGATGAAGTAGGGTCTGAGCAGAATCCAGACTCTCATCCCCAGATGTTATTCTCCAGGGTTGAAGGTGATGATGATGAGACTCAGATACCTGAGAAGCACCCACAATGTACTGTGTGTGCACAGCAGGAAGAGGAGAAGGGTGACTCTCAAGTCGAGAAGTGGGGCAACAGAAAGGATAATGATGAGGTTTGAGATTACAATTAGAATCAATTTAAAGTATTGCAGCTGAGTAGCTCAACACAGGAGGTGGTGGAGGAGGAAGATGAGGAAGTTAGGTTGCATCTTCCTGCACACAAACTGAGTGCTGCAACCATTACAAGAACTGCATCCTTAGCCACAACTCTGGCTCTGGACAGCAGCAGTTGCAGGTCTGCAGTTGTCAGGGGCAGCAAGGGTTGCCTAGCCTGGTCCTTTTTTGAGGCTGCAAAGGATTACCCAACTCATGTTATTTGCAAAGTTTGGAAAAAAAAGTCAGTAGAGGCAAAAAAAAAACAAACAACAATTTGAGTACTACATGTATGAATCGGCACATGGCCCAACAATATCTATAAACTTCTTGCACTTCCCAGCTAGTATTTCATCCCACCGTTCCTTTGCAGTTTGTTAAAGATCTTGAATGTTTGCAGGGTTCTTTTTCCCAATGGCAGATTTCAGTTTACCCCAAAGATTTTCAGCGGGATTGAGATCAGGACTCATTGCTGGAGATTTTAAAACAGTTCATTTTTTATTTTTCAACCATTTTTGTGTAATTTTTGATTTGTGTTTTTTGGGTCATTGTCTTGCTGGAGGACCTCTGATCTTCGACTCACATCAAGTTTACTTGATATATTTCCCTCTAAAATCTTGTGATAATTCTCTGATTCCTGGGAAATGGCCAAATCCTCCAGTACTAGATGCAGCAAAGCAATCCCACAGCATTATGGATTCTACACAAGCTTAACTGTTGATAGGGTGTTCATTTTCTTACAAGCTTCATTGCGCCATCTTTAAACAAACTGCTTCTTTGCATTACCAAATCTTCTACTATACACTAAAGGGGGGAGAAATAGCGCAAAATAGGGTCTTAACTGTGTGATAAGTGGTCATATAGGTGTGTGTTGTGCTCACCTTTTTAGGTTGTGCCCAGTCACAACACCTTAAATGCGTATCCGGCTGCTGCACCTCCCAGTAAAAATGCGTAGAGTAATAAAGAACAGTTTGGATAATATTTGGATCGCCTATTGTCTGGAGGCAGCACACGAAAAAATCCCTTTCTTTTACTTTGGAGATCATCTTTGCATTACCAGAAAGGTCTGTTTTTGTTTCATCTGTCCACAGAATATTTTCTCAGTAGGATTGTGGTGTGTCAAGGTACTCTTTTGCAAAGATCAGTCATTCCTTTTTATTTTTTTTTCGTCAATAGAATCCTCCTTTGCCTTCACCCATAAAGCTCTGCTTTTTTAGTGTGCATCCTATGTTAGCTATTGAAAACATAACCCCAGACTGTTCCAGGATGAGCTTCAGGTATTTGGATGTTTGACATGGTGTTTTTTCTACCACTTGTACCAACCTTCAAAAACCTCCCTTGTCAAGTTTCCTAATTTTTCCATGTTCAGGGAGGTTCTTAATGGTTTCATGCTTGGCAAACTTCTTAATAACATTGCACACTATTGAAAATGAGATACCAATTGTGACAGCATGTACTCTTTCAATTTATAGCATGGGCTAAGTTTCTTAATATTAGACAGACTATAGAAACGTTTGCTGTTATCTCATTATTGCTGGGACATTGTTTCTGCCTGACTCTCCAGAATCCCTCTATTGTCTAAAGGGGGTGTCACACGCGTCAATGTCGTCAGTGAGATGATCGCTGACGACATTGACGTCTGATCGCTGGTGAGCTGTCACACAGACAGACTCACCAGCGATCAATTGACCAGTGACATCATGGAAACGATTTAAATATCGTTTCCACGATGTCCTGCTCCCGCTGCCAGCCTGCTGGAAGCGGGAGCAGGCTGGTCTCCAAGGTAAACTGCGGGTAACTAGGCAGCGCGCGCTGCCTAGATACCCGACGTGTACCTTAGTTACCAGCCTCCTCCGCTCACCCGGTGAGCGGAGGAGGCTGGTAACTAAGGTACACGTCGGGTATCTAGGCAGCGCGCGCTGCCTAGTTACCCGCAGTGTACCTTGGATACCAGCTCCCAGCGCTTGTGAGAGGCGCTGGGAGCTGGAATATCGCTAGTCCCGGTGTCACACGCAGCGATGCTGCGTGTCCACCGGGCGACAATCGCCAGGTTTCTGAGCTGGTTCTGAAACCTGGCGATCATCAACCAGCGATTTATCGCTGGTTGATGCAGTATGTCACACGCGTCAATATCGCTGCAACGTCACGTGCAGCCGATATCGTGCAGGCGATATTGACGCGTGTGACACCCCCTTAAAGGTTATGTTTACTAATGTAATTATCTCACCCCTTTGTCACAGAAGGTCAGCGACTTAATGATAATTAAGGATGCGAGTATTCTCTTGTCCAAAGATGTGTATTGCTGATTTTATGTAAATTACCTGTCTCTTCATCCCCTTTGCCAGAGATGCATTACTACTAGGGATATTATGTATGCGCCTTGAAATCTAGCCAATGAGAGCACAGCTTTAGCAAACCAATCGTGAAGTCCCCAATGTTCTGAATTGAGTGCTCAGGGGTATATAAGGAGGACTGTTCATTGACTAGATGCACACATGCTACATGGCGCTGATCTAGGATCTGCGGATTCGGTGGGCAGGCCACAACCCAAGGCCTAGGAACTTCAGTACCGTCCAAGGGGATCAGAACCTGGATTATATTACTACATAGACTTCAGCATTGAATGCTAGGATTTGGCTGAGGTATCAAAGACTACATAAGGAAGAAATCCAGGTTGGGACAGTTTGGTCACCTGGCCACAGCACAACCTTGTAATTCCCTGGTGAGCCAGCGGAGGGTAAGACTCTGTTACCTGTTATATTCTGTGTTTTATTTGGTTACGAGTTAAATGTCGTTAACTGTTTGGGATCCAATAAAGCCTTAATATTGTGATTCGGGCCAGCGAACGAGAGCACCCACTGATTCCCGTGTCTCCACACCAAGGTCTTTGGAGATGTTCTTATACCCTTTGGAAGACTTGTGTTTGTTCTTCACCATTGTAGCAAAGAAACATCGCTTAATATGTGGTCTTTTAAAACATTGAAATCATCATTCTTTGGATAATCCATGTCACATGGGCACCAACAATATATCAAACTTGATTCTCATTTGTGATATACCAAAGGGGAGTCATAATTAATGATGAGCAAATTTTTCTCGAACACGTTCGCCAATTTCAAATTCGATAAGAACCTGGCTGATTCGATTAGACACCATTTTACTTAAAAGTCTGAAAATTCGGTGAATGTTCAGTAATGCTTCAGATGACAAAAAACATTAGTTCATTTGCATTAATGCTTCTGTTGTATGTTTTCAGATTGTCTGTATCTAGCATACCAGGCAGGGAGGAGAGAGGGGAGTGGTGTCTGGCTCTCATGTTAGATAACTTACCAGAGATAAGCGCAGGTCTCCATTTTTTTTTCTTTCCCTCAAATACTGTTGGTGGTTTGGTCTGGCATCCAATCAGCACCCATAAAGCAAATAGCACTTTTTCTTCATAAGGGCTTGTGCCATTGGCTGGGTATGTCACATGTCCTTGCCAAATAAGAAATGGTCATTTGCCCTCATCAACATTTTAACTATAAAAAAAGGAGACACAAGAGACGCAGATGGCCCCTTATCACAAAGGACACTTGGTTCTCAATAGGCCACAACGAGGGTACACTCACCTTTTCAGGTTGTGTAACCCACAACCAGCTTGAGCGCTTTAGCAGCTGCTGCAGAACCTCCACCGTCTCGCAAACCGCGGGAAAAATTAGAAGTTCAAACAGGAATGGTTTCAACGGCCCGCGCTGCTGCTTCAATAAATGTACTCCAAAGGCATTGCTTTCTCCATCTCCTTCTTTATTCCTCCACACAAACCAATGCGTTTCGGTGCAACCCTGAACCCTGAGGAAGGTGCGATGGTTGCACCGAAACGCGTTGGTTTGTGTGGAGGAATAAAGAAGGAGATGGAGAAAGGAATGCCTTTGGAGTACATTTATTGAAGCAGCAGTGCGGGCCGTTGAAACCATTCCTGTTTGAACTCATCAACATTTTATCAGTATTGGAGCTCAGTGACTGGCTGATGCAGTTCCAAAGCTGCTGATTCTGTGTTTACTATTTAGTTGGCAAGCTAGGGATTCTATTTCTTTCTAGATAGAGAGATAGAGTAGATTTAGTATCTTCTTCTTAAAACAGCCCTTTTCAGGGCTTAGTACCAGTGTTTTTAGAAAGCCACCTGTGGAACAGTGGTCTGGGTCTGCTCATCTGCACCAACCATGTGCTGACAGGCATTCTGTGCCACTTCTGGCCAGTGAAGATTACTGGCTAGGAGCGCTGGGGAGCACAAATAAGGACATTACTTATGGGTTAACACATTTATTTACCACAATGCGTTTCCACAATGGATTGGTATCTTCCTCAGGTGGAAAATCCACATGATGAAGACAACAATCCGTTGTGGAAACGAGTTGTGGTAAATAAACATGTTAACCCTTAAGTAATGTCCTTATTTGTGCTTCCCAGCGCTCCTAGCCAGTAATCTTCTCTTTCCTTAATCTTGTACAAACCACCCATCATGGGTTTGATGTTACTGGAAGCTGCAGGGAGGCACAGATATTCCTAGCAAAGCAGCTCTGAACTGATAGAACCTGTGGTGATGGCAGACCCTGTGACCAGTGACTCGTGAGTCACATGACTGTGATCCATCCAATCAGATCAATCCAAGATTGTGCCAGGAAGCCAGCGTGAGCTTTGTCAGAGAGGAGACGATGCCCGGAGGTCCCCTGATCCATTCGCTGCATTTTACAGGTGAGAGGCAACCCCTCATTCACCTTTTAACTTGCCCCCATTAGACCACCAGGTTCTACCTATGGGAGCGCTTTTATCCAGTGGCCACATCCTCCAAGCATCATATTTTTCTTAGGGCTTAGTAGCAGTGTGTGGCAAGCCACCTTTGGTACAGTGGTCTGCGTCTTGTCATCTGCACCAACCCTGTGCTGACAGGCTTTTTGTGCCACTTCTGCTCAGTGTCCACATCCTCCAGGCACCAACCATTTCTTAGGGCTTTGTACTAGTGGTTTTGCAAAACCCCCTGTGGTTCAGTGGTGCTTGTGAAATCTGTGCCAAAACCATTTCAGTGGCACATTCAGGCATCAACCACATTTTTGGCCTAGTACCATTTCTTTGCCAATCTGGTCGACTGCATTCACATTCCCAGATTTTGTAGGCATAAACTAACTGATTTGAAAATCTGTTACCATCAAATATGAGTGGTCATGGGGGAAAGGGGAATATGCGTGGTGATAAGGGGAGATTGCTTGGTATCCATGGGATAAGTGGTAAAGCAACAAACACCACCTTCTAGGCAAAGAAAAATGTCAACTTCTTTTACTGCACATTCTGGTATGATCCCATTCATAGGCAGCAGCACATCGGTTTGACTTGTAGATGAGGCCAAGAAAAAGCAGGTGCTACAATGAATGCCAAGCACTCCATCAAGTGGCTTCTCCTCCACCTAAACTTCCACAGGACACACAGTGCAGTCCTCACAGCCGTCATAAGTCTCCACAACCCTACTGACTATGGGTCAACGCAGATGGCCGAGTCTGCAGTCTGAGTCTGTTCATGAATACTATAGCCTAGGAATTAGAGATCTGCTCCAAAGCTTCACTGACTCAGAATCAGGAGGAATAAAATATCTACACTGATGCACAAAATCTTTGTGAGTTGGATCCAGGGTCAGACTGAGAAAGGTCGTGGCAAAATGTAGAGACTCATTATCAAACTTTAACTCCTGTTTTTAAAGACAAAGAGGCTGGTAATGATAATGAGAGTTGGATACCTGAGGTGGCCACCTACGTGAATTTGCAGTCAGGGCAGGAAGAGGATGGCTCTGAGGGCGAGGAGTGTGACAATACAGAGAGTGATGATGTTGTAGATCCCACTTACTGTCAACCCACAGGCAGGCAATTGATGAGCCCAACAGAGGAGGTGGTAGAGGATGATGATGAAGCTGATGAGGTTAGGTTGCAGCTTCCTGGACAGAGACAGAGGGCTGCAAGCACATCAAGCACTGCATCCTCAGCAACAGCTCTGACTCTCTGAAAAAAACATGGCAGCTCTGCAGTTTGCATGGACTCTTAGCCTTCCCTAGCATGGGCCTTTTCCATAAACGCGAACAATGACCCAACTCATGTCATTTGCCAAATCTGTAAGCAAAATCTGTGTAGAGAAAAAAAAATAATAATTTGAGTACTTCATGTATGAACTGTCACATGGAGATGCAGCATAAATTACAATGGGAGGCTCACCATTCTTTAATGCGGCCTAGCGGCCCTGTCCAACCACCGACCATCCTATCAAGGGCATCTGTGGCTTCTTCTTCCTCCTTGACTGTGGGAACTGCTGTCACAGAGACTTTCAGCCGCACAACATGCACCTCTTTGCTCGCAACGGCAAGAGTGATTTACAACCTGTCACCTGTTTTGGAAGTGGATATGCCTGCTCATGTTGAGCCCTGTGAGACATCAAGAGAACCACCTCTTCATGAAAGCAACATAACCTCCCCGCATGCACCTCCCTCAGACTCCAGCAAATTTTCCTGTATACCCTACTTCCCCCTGTCTCAGCACAGCATCCAGCCCTTGTTCCAGCAGATGTGGTCAAGTAAAAGACTATTTCCTCCTAGCCATGTCAAAGCTAAGAGGTTAAATGTCACCATATTCCATTTATTGGCCACAGAAATGTTAACTTTTTGCCTGGTTGATACCAAGGGCTTTTAAAAGCCCTTGTTACCCAGTTACCCAGTACTAGATGCCCAGTCGCGACTATTTCTCAAAGAAAGCTGTGCCTGTGCACCACCAGCATGTCATAGACAACATCACTGCTTCCTTGAGAAATTCTGTGTGTGACAGGGTGCATTTAACCACAGACACCTGGAGAAGTAAGCATGGCCAGGTGCGTTACTTGTCACTGATAGGGCACTGAGTGACTCTGGTGGCTGCAAGAGAAGAGGCTTCTGGACAAGTCTTGCCATCCCCACGATCTGGACGTAAAACCTCTGCATGTAGCAGTTTCTCCCTGTTTTCTGCCTCCTCAACCTCCTTTAGGGACTCCACCTGCCCCAAAACTTGTCTAGGAATGTGACACGTCTTCCAACTGTGCAGAAGGAATCAAGCAGACCTTGCCACACTGCCAGCAGTGTTGAATGGTATCGGGCTCTCTTTACGTTAAATTGCCTAGGAAGTGTGAGTCAAACAGCTGAGGAGTTGTGGCCTGCTTTGGAGACTGAGTTTCATCAATGGCTGTCTCCACTGAAACTGCAGCCAGGCAAGGCCATTTGCAACTATGCGGCAAATCTAATTGCGGCCCTACGCCGGGGCAAGGTATCACACTTGTCTTGAATGTCTCATGTCTAATGTCCTGATCCTGATAGTCCAGCAATTTGTAGCCCACTATCCCGGCCTAGATGCATTGCTGATTCTGCTCGCTTCCGCCATTTGCACCCGGCGACTCAATGACTTGCATCGCTACAGAGGTCTTTCGGCCTGCCGGTTAACCGCCTGATATGTAATGTGCCGACACATTGGAATTCCACTCTGCAAATGTTGCAATGACTGTGGCAGCAGAACCAAGCTCTGGTGCAGTATGTCATGGTGTACAGCCTGGGCCAATGCGATCTTGAGGTGGGGCAAATCATGCTACTGGAGTGGTCACAGAGCAAGGACCTCTGCACGCTTCTGCACAGTTTTGAAATAGCAACTAAGATGAATAGCGTTGAAGATGCCATTATCAGCATCACTATTCTGGTCATCTACATGCTGGAGCACACATTGACCAGTATGTGGAGGCAGATGGTGGTCCAAGAGGAAGAGAATGAAGTACAAGATGAAACATATGAGGAACAAATAACAAGATATGAAAGGTCCGGACTGTCATCAACACAGAGGCGGGTGGTATTGGATGGTGGAGGGATCAATGAGAGGTCACAGTAGCAGACAAAAAGTTGATGATGGTGCAAGAGGTGTGGAAGAAATGGAGAGGGAAGAGGAGTTATTGATGGAAGAGTCAGCAGATGAGGGAAATTTGGGTCACGTTTTTGTTGTGCAATGTTGACGGGAGAGGACAGAGTAACCAAGTGGGAATATTACCCCGCCGCCACCAACACAACAAGGACTTGGGCCTCCTGGATACTCAATACACATGACTTCCTTTTTGCTTCACTACCTGCAGCATGCTCCGCGGATTGTTAAGATTCAAAGTAATGCAGATGACTGGGTTGCCACACTCTTGGATCCCTGGTAAAAAATTAAAATTGGTAAAATGCTTATCACCCTGGAAAGGGATGAGCACATGCAGGAGTAGAAGCTTTTAGACATTCTGAGGACTGCTTTTCCCGAAAGCAGTAGTGGCAGACAGAGTGCACATCGCAGTTCTACATTTCCAACCCAGGGAATGTCCAGTCGTTGTCACCAGAGAAATGTTACCTGCAACATTATAGCTGTTTACAACAATTTATGGGAGTTGACAGTTTTTTTAGACCTTCCTTTGCATTGCCAGAAGGGAGGCCTAGTTTGACACATAGGGAATGCCTAGAGAGGATGGTGTAGGAATATGCACAGCTCAATATCAATGCCATGTCTGTTGAACTGGACTCTTGTGCATTTTGGGCTTCCAAACTGGAAAAGTGGCCTGAGTTCGCCACTCATTCGCATTCTCCTCAGAATTTGTCTTCAGCACTGCTGGTGGTGTCTTTATGGATAAGTGCATCCAGCTGTCCACTGACAGTGTAGATAACCTAACGTATATCAAGATAATTAAGTCATGGATCTCTAAGGACTTTGCACCCCAGTATCAGAAAGGGGAGCTTAGCAGCTGGTGTACTTTTCAGTGTGCTACATTAAAATTCACATTACACTATTTCACCTCTTGGACAATTGTTGCCACTTCATTGGTGGCTGTGCCTAATTTTTTTGAGACATGGGGCTCTTGTTAGGATCTCTTGTTGTGTTACTGGAGAAGAGCTCCCTGAGCATAATACCTGCTCCTGACAATTGTCCATCACTTCCTAAATAATCAAGCTTGAAATGATGAGTAATGCCTCCTGCCTTGCTGTTGTTTTGGCCCAATACAAAAACCATAGGATGCATACCACTTTGCTGTGAGGTGACACTATTTTAATCAACCTTGAAATGTTGGGCCTATGCCTTCTGCCCTGCTGCCATTGTGGCCCAATAGAAAATCTACAAGATGCATACCACTTTGTTGTGGTGTGACATTAATTTTTTGAAAAGTTTGGACTCTTGTTGGGGTCTCCTTGCTTTTTGATGCATGACTGGAGCTGGGTTCTCTGAGTGACATGACTACACCTGTATATCATCCTCCATTTACTCCTGCTCCTTCTTTTACTTAATGTACCGTATATACTCGCGTATAAGCCGAGTTTTTCAGCCCAAAAATTGGGCTGAAAAGTACCCCCCTCGGCTTATACGCGAGTCAGTGCGGGGGCTGCTGTATACAGCGGTATACAGCAGCCCCCGCATCCCCAGTAATGCAGGCCCCCCCCCCTCATGCTCCGGTCACCTGTAAAGCAAGTTATACTTATCAGTGCCCGCTGCCGTCCGCGCCCGCCGCTGCCGACATGCGATCCTCCATCTTCATTCATCTTCTTCCTGCTCTGTGCGCGTCGCAGGCAGTGACGTCATTACCGGCGACGCGCACAGGAAACAGGAAGAAGATGCATGAAGACGGAGGATCGGGATGTCGGCAGCGGCGGGCGCAGACGGCAGCGGGCACTGATAAGTATAACTTGCTTTACAGGAGACCGGAGCATGAGGGGGGGGCCCTGCATTACTGAGGCTGCCTGTATACTACCACTGGGACTGCTGTATATAGGGGCCCTGCATTACTGGGGCTGCAATACCACTGGGGCTGCTGTATATAGGGGCTGCTGTATACACCACTGGGGCTGCAATACCACTGGGGCTGCTGTATATAGGGGCTGCAATACCACTGGGGCTGCAATACCACTGGGGCTGCTGTATATAGGGGCTGCAATACCACTGGGGTTGCTGTATATTGGGGCCCTGCATTACTGGGGCTGCAATACCACTGGGGCTGCTGTATATAGGGGCTGCAATACCACTGGGGCTGCAATACCACTGGGGCTGCTGTATATAGGGGCTGCAATACCACTGGGGCTGCTGTATATAGGGGCTGCTGTATACACCACTGGGGCTGCAATACCACTGGGGCTGCTGTATATAGGGGCTGCAATACCACTGGGGCTGCTGTATATAGGGGCTGCAATACCACTGGGCTGCAATACCACTGGGGCTGCTGTATATAGGGGCTGCAATACCACTGGGGCTGCTGTATATAGGGGCTGCTGTATACACCACTGGGGCTGCAATACCACTGGGGCTGCTGTATATAGGGGCTGCAATACCACTGGGGCTGCTGTATATAGGGGCTGCAATACCACTGGGGCTGCAATACCACTGGGGCTGCTGTATATTGGGGCTGCTGTATACACCTCTGGGGCTGCATATACCTCTGGGGCTGCATATACCTCTGGGGCTGCTGTATACTACCACTGGGGCTGCTGCTGTATACTACCACTGGGGAGGCTGCTGTATACTACCACTGGGGAGGCTGCTGTATACCTCACTGCTGGGGGTTGTATACCTGTGCTGGAGTCCACCCTCGGCTTATACGCGAGTCAATAGATTTTCCCAGGTTTTGGGGGCAAAAGTAGGGGGGTCGGCTTATACACGGGTCGGCTTATACACGAGTATATACGGTATAAAACTGCTGCCACTTTATCCCTTTGACATCTGTCAATTCAAACTGAGTTTTACCCACGTCTAAAATGAAAGTGAATTTGAGCCATTTTATATTTGAAAGCAAATTTGAACAGTGTGCAGGCTGGCACAGACCGTGTCTCATGCACCCATGCTACGCCATGACTCTCATTATACTGTAGGTAAATTGTTGTCCCTTGACTGGAATCAATAATGAAACCCATGTCGCATTTGCAGATCCCCGATATGCCTAAGCATGAGAAGCACACCAAAAGTGACCATTGCAAAGGAGAGACCACCACTTGACTCTTTCAATGCAAAAATCTGATGGAATCGATGGCGGAATCCATGTCACCTTTGCAGATCCCCTGATGTCCATAAACAGTGGAATTCATTTGAACCCATTTGGAAACTAGACCCCTCAAGTAATTTATCTAAATGTGTGACAAGCACCTTGAACCCAGAGGTGCTTCCCAGAATTTTTTAACATTGAGCTGTGAAAATAAAACATTTTTACCAGAAAAATGTTACTTTAGCCCCAAATATTTTATTTTCACAAAGGTAACAGAATAAATTGTATCATTCTGTTTGTTGTGCAATTTCTCCTGAGTACACTGATACCCCATATGTGATGGAAAATCATAGTTTTGAAGCATGACAGGTCTTGGAAGGGAAGGAGCTTAATTTTGGTGGAGATAGTTAGCAGATTCCATGTCACATTTGAAGAGTCCCTGACATGCAAAAACATCAAAACCAACCCATAATTGACCCAATTTTTTAAACTACATCTCTCAAGGAATGCACCTAGGTGATTAGTGAGCATTTCTGATGGTGGGTTTACAAGTTGCGATATCGGCGTCCAACTCCGACCAAAAGTCACGTGGTTCGTGAGTTGGACCCGATATCGTTCCTGCGTTGTACTGTTTGAATGTACAATGCGATGCTGTAACGATGGCAAACCGATATCGGGGGTCGAATGAGTGTGCTATTCAACCGCCCGTTATCGGATGCCGGTTGGAGCTGGATCGTCCCGTGTGACAGCCCAACTCCGATGTGTACTGCCACGTCACCCATTCACTCCCATGTTAAATGGTCATTCCTGGGTTGGGGGGGCGTACACATCTTCGGGACGTTGTATCCCGATATCGGCACGTCTAAACTGCCGATGCGATCAGGGAGAAACGGGCACTAAATGCGCGCTCCCGCGCCGTTGTATTACGGTTAGTGATGGGCGAATCCTAAATTACTCGGAATCGCTTGACTCTAGTGAGTCCGAGCACAGGACTCGCTACTCGTTGCGAGTCTACCGAGTCCAATGTTAATGAATGGGGAAGCGAGTAATAGCGAGTAGTGTGAGATTTACAAATCGCAGATGTGTCTCGGAAGCTTCAACCTGAAGCAATCCTAGTTTTGTCATTTATTTGCATTGGACTCGTTTACTTTGCAAGTAATCGCTGGGAAACTCGCACAGATAAGAGTCCTGTCTGTTCTGTGTGCTGGCTGCCACAGCTCCAGGGTCCTAGAGCCTGCCTGCTGCCTAATGTAGCAGAGCTGAGATTGTTCTCAGTCTGCTCATTCCCTGTGTACAGACATGAATGTCTGTGCACAGAGATGATGTAGCAGAGCTTAGATTGTTCCCAGTCTGCTCATTCCCTGTGCATATACATCTATATCTATGCACAGGGATGAGCAGAGAGGACATCGCGTTTTGGACTGCGTCGGACGGAAGAGGATTTTTTTAATTAAAGATGGAGTCCCTAATGGCTTTTTTTTTTATTTCTAATAAAAAAATTTCTCTGTGTTGTATTTTTTTTAAAACAATTTAATAGAAATTCATGGCGGTCATGTCTAATATTGGCGTGACCGCCATAAATTTCGGGCTTAGGGCCAGCTGATAATACAAAGCTGGCCCTAACCTCTATTACCCAGCGTGCCACCGCCACCAGGGCCGCTGGAAGAGCGGGGTTCAGCGCCAGAGGATGGCGCTTCAATGAACGCGCCATCTTCTGGGGCGGCTGCGGGCTGCAATTTGCAGCGGGGGGTGCCCAGAAAGCTTGGGCATCCCTGCGCTGCGGATTCCAGCCCCCAGCTGCTTAGCTGTACCTGGCTAGACATAGAAATTGCACGGAGCCCCACGCATTTTTTTGACTCCGACTCCGAGCCGACTCCGACTCCGAGACGACTCCGACTCCAACTCGACTCCGAGACGACTCCGAGACGACTCCGACTCCGACTCGACTCCGACTCCGAGACGACTCCGACTCCGAGATGACTCCGACTCCGAGACGACTCCGGCTCCGACTCCGGGACGACTCCGACTCCGAGACGACTCCGACTCCGAGACGACTCCGACTCCGACTCGACTCTGAGACGACTCCGACTCCGAGACGACTCTGACTCCGAGACGACTCAGACTCCGACTCCGAGACGACTCCGACTCCGAGACGACTCCGAGACGACTCCGACTCCGAGACGACTCTGACTCCGACTCGACTCCGAGACGACTCCGAGACGACTCCGACTCCGAGACGACTCCGACTCCGACTCGACTCCGAGACGACTCCGACTCCGAGACGACTCCGACTCCAAGACGACTCCGACTCCGAGACGACTCCGACTCCGAGGCGACTCCGACTCTGAGGCGACTCTGACTCTGAGGCAACTCCGACTCTGAGGAGACTCCAACTCTGAGGAGACTCCGACTCCGAGACGACTCCGACTCCGAGGCGACTCCGACTCTGAGGCGACTCCGACCCTGAGGCGACTCCGACTCTGAGGCGACTCCGACTCTGAGACTCTGACTCTGAGACTCTGACTCTGAAATTCATTAAATAATAAAAAAAATGCGTGGGGCTCCGCGCAATTTCTATGTCTAGCCAGGTACAGCTAAGCAGCTGGGGGCTGGAATCCGCAGCGCAGGGATGCCCAAGCTTTCTGGGCACCCCCCGCTGCAAATTGCAGCCCGCAGCCGCCCCAGAAGATGGCGCGTTCATTGAAGCGCCATCCTCTGGCGCTGAACCCCGCTCTTCCAGCGGCCCTGGTGGCAGTGGCACGCTGGGTAATAAAGGGGTTAATACCAGCTTTGTTATACAAGCTGGTATTAAGCCCGAGATTCTTAATGTCAGGCCACGTTTGACCCAGCCACTAAGAATCTCCAATAAAGGGTTAAAAAAACACAACACAGAGAAAATTTTTTATTTGAAATAAAAAAAAAAGCCATTAGGGTCTCCATCTTTAATTAAAAAAATCCTCTTCCGTCCGACGTAGTCCAAAACGCGATGTCCTCTCTGCTACATCCCCTGTGCATAGATATAGATGTCTATGCACAGGGAATGAGCAGACTGAGAACAATCTCAGCACTGCTACATCATCTCTGTGAGCAGGCAGGTTCTAGGACCCTGGAGCTGCACAGAGAAGACAGCTGAACTCGGCTCGCAAAGAAACAGCAGTTATTTGCGAGTTTCCCTGCTATCACTGGCACAGTAGCCCAGTCTAATGCAAACAATGGCAATCTGAGTTTTGTCAGCGTTTCTGACAAAACTAGGATTGATATTGATTTGCATTGGACTCGTGCGAGTAATCACTGGGAAACTCGCAGAGTACCGAGTCCTGCGAGTCCCTTACTACTCGCCGAGTAACGAGTCCTAGCGAGTAGATTCGCCCATCCCTAATTACGATATCTGAACGATATCGCAACGTGTAAACCCACCATAACCCTCAGCCAATTAAGTGAATTTTATAGCATTTGGCTGAGTAAATAAAAATTTACATTTTTTTTCCACTAAAATATTGCATTGGCCCCAAGTTATACATTTTCAAAAGGAGTAATTGGAGAAATTAAGCAATATAATTTGTTTTTCAATTTCTCCAAAGTTCTACAATACCCCATATGTGATCTAAAACTGCTTTTAAGACACAGTACAAATCTCAGACATGTAGAAGCGACATATTTTACTTAAGATTTTGCTTGAATACTTTGGGAACCATAACCCACTAGACAAGCCCCAGAGGCACCAGAAAAGCGGAACCCCCTTATAAACTGACCAAGGATTACTCAAAGCCAAGGAAGACATCTAAGCCTGAGCCTGGTATTTTCTTCTCTGTTGCATCATTTTTAATCATGTGCTGTTCCACTTTTATTTTGGTCATATGATGAAAGGCATCATTGTTTGCCACTTTTTTTATGGTGTTTAATGAAGTGATTAACTAGTGAAACAATTTTACAGACCAGGTTGTTTTGAATGCAGCAATATCAGATATGTGTACTTTTGTGTTCATTTTTCTTTTACGTAAATATATGTATTTATTGGTTTACTACTTTCTTCATTATTTTTGTTCCTTATTTTGCAAAATATTTTTACAATTTTTTCTCACCTAGTCCCAATATGGGACATCAGCTTTCCTACCCTAATCGGTGATATACTCTTCAACGCTTTTATATGGCAAGGCATTGGATTACTGCTTAGCACACAGGCAGGAGGCATGGCAGGATCTTCTCAAGATAGGACCCACAGCCATTTCTCAACCTTGAGTCACCAAGGAGACAAACGGCGATTGCGTTGTGCTGATGGGGGTAAACAGCGAGCCCCCTCCCTCCACAGATTGATGCCACTGACACTATTGACATGGGCATTAGAGGGGTTAAGGCTTAAACGTCTGTGATTTGTGATAACATCAATCATTGGCATCACTGCAGGGTGTTAACTATCTATTATATAATCGCGAATCGGAAAAGCGCCCCTCCGCGCGCACTTTCCGATGTCGTCATGTGGATACGAATTTAACATTGGGCGCGAAGCGCCCAATGCTGCGCGAGCAATGGCCGCGAAGCGGCCATTGCGAGCCGCTGGCCCAAAATCGATCCACAGGCTCGGCCATAACCTTAGCGATTTACCGCTCAGGTAGCGCGAGCAATGGCCGCGAGGCCATTGCGAGTCGCTGCCTGAGCCGCAACTCGCTCCCCGGGGACCATGGAGCGGAGGCGGCACAGCCGCCTCCGCTCCCCGCAACTCGCCACCCCAATGTCCGCACAGCCTCCCCCAGGTCCAAACAGGCCCCCCATGTCCGCACACGCCCCCCCCCCCCCCCCCATGTCCGCACAGGCCCCCCATGTCCGCACAGGCCCCCCCCCCCATGTCCGCACAGCCCCCCCATGTCCGCACACCCACCCCCAACCAAGCCACAGAAGCCCATAATACTGTAGTGTACACCGCTATAGTATACTACAGTCCCATGCCCATAAGCGCCATGGGACTGTAGTATACCATCGCGCTGTACACTACAGCCCCCTGCCGCCTGCCGCTCTAAGCCACTACGCGCTTAGTGTACACCGCTATAGTATACTACAGTCCCATGCCCATAAGCGCCATGGGACTGTAGTATACCATCGCGCTGTACACTACAGCCCCCTGCCGCCGCACCCCTACACGCTAAGCCCCGACCGCCCATACTACTGTAGTGTACACCGCTATAGTATACTACAGTCCCATGCCCATAAGCGCCATGGGACTGTAGTATACCATCGCGCTGTACACTACAGCCCCCTGCCGCCGCACCCCTACACGCTAAGCCCCGACCACCTAACCCCCGACCCGCAGCATACTAAGCCCCCGCCGATACCTCCTAAGCCCCGCCGTCTACCCCCTAAGCCACCGCCGCCCTTAAGCTCCTACCCCCTAAGCCCCGCAGCAGCCCCTAAGCCCCTACCCCCTAAGCCCCGTAGCATCCTAGGCCCCCGCCGATACCCCCTAAGCCATGCCGCCTACCCCCTAAGCCCCTACCCCCTAACCCCCGTAGCATCCTAGGCCCCCGCCGATACCCCCTAAGTCCGCCGCACCCGTACACGCTAAGCCCCGACCACCTAACCCCCGACCCGCAGCATCCTAAGCCCCCGCCGATACCCCCTAAGCCCCGCCGTCTACCCCCTGCCCCTATCGCTAAAGCCCTACACCCTAAGCCCCCAAAGTCCCCTAACCTAATGCCGCTCTCACCTAAGGCCCTACACCCGAAGCCCCCGCCGTCCCCTAACCTAACGTCCCCGTCTTTCACTTACATGCCTTCAAGTCATCTGATCGTCCGTCCGGCCAGGCGTCCTCTTCCTCCGGCCCCGGGGGTCTTCTCTCTTCTTTCCGCCATCTCCGCCTCTTCGTCCGGCCCCGGGGATCTTCTGTCTTCTTTTCCCAAACTTCCATCTCCGACGTCCTCTTCCTTCTCATTAACATAGAATGGACGAAAAATCCGCCATTCTACCTTAATGAGATCTGAGGCCCTCTTCTGATTGGTCGCTGTATACTGCCCTCAGCCAATCAGAAGAGCCCCTCATTTATTTATTATTTTTTAATTATTTTTTAATTATTTTTTTTATTATTTAATTTATTTATTTTTTTAAAGTCAGACTGAGACACAGTTCTCATTCAGGTCCGCCTTTTTTTTTTTTTTTAATTATTATTTTTATTTAATTATTTATTATTTTTTATTTATTTATTTTATTCTTTTTTAATTATTTTTAAATAATTATTTTTATTATTTAATTTATTTATTTTTTTAAAGTCAGACTGAGACACAGTTCTCATTCCGGTCCGACTTTTTTTTTTTTTTAATTATTATTTTAATTTAATTATTTATTATTTTTAATTTATTTTTTTTATTATTTTTAAATTATTTTTAAATCATTATTTTTATTATTTAATTTATTTATTTTTTTAAAGTCAGACTGAGACACAGTTCTCATTCCGGTCCGCCTTTTTTTTTTTTTTAATTATTATTTTAATTTAATTATTTATTATTTTTTATTTATTTTTTTTTATTATTTTTAAATTATTTTTAAATCATTATTTTTATTATTTAATTTATTTTTTTTTTTAAGTCAGACTGAGACACAGTTCTCATTCCGGTCCGCCTTTTTTTTTTTTTTATTTATTATTTTTATTTAATTATTTATTATTTTTTATTAATTTTTTTTATTATTTTTTAATTATTTTTAAATCATTATTTTTATTATTTAATTTATTTATTTTTTTACTTGCGACAGTGAGACACAGTTCTCATTCCGGTCCGCCTTTTTTTTTCCCATTGACATACATTAGCGGTGTGTCGGCGATTTTATGGCCGTCCACCTGGTTCTATTTGTCGGCCCTAAAATCGCGGACACACCGCTAATGCATCTCTATGGGCAGTCAGCCCGATTTCGGATTGAACGCCGACCAATCAGAATTCGAGCTGTGACTGCCCATAGAGATGCATTAGCGGTGTGTCCGCGATTTTAGGGCCGACACATAGAACCAGGTGGCCGGCCATAAAATCGCCGACACACCGCTAATGTATGTCAATGGGAAAAAAAAAGGCGGACCGGAATGAGAACTGTGTCTCACTGTCGCAAGTAAAAAAATAAATAAATTAAATAATAAAAATAATGATTTAAAAATAATTAAAAAATAATAAAAAAAAATAATAAAAAATAATAAATAATTAAATAAAAATAATAATTAAAAAAAAAAAAAAGGCGGACCGGAATGAGAACTGTGTCTCAGTCTGACTTAAAAAAAATAAATAAATTAAATAATAAAAATAATGATTTAAAAATAATTAAAAATTAATAAAAAAAATTAATAAAAAATAATAAATAATTAAATAAAAATAATAATTAAAAAAAAAAAAAAGGCGGACCGGAATGAGAACTGTGTCTCAGTCTGACTTAAAAAAAATAAATAAATTAAATAATAAAAATAATGATTTAAAAATAATTAAAAATGAATAAAAAAAATAAATAAAAAATATTAAATAATTAAATAAAAATAATAATAAAACAAAAATAAAAAGGCCGACCTGAATGACAAATGTGTCTCAGTCTGACTTAAAAAAAATAAATAAATTAAATAATAAAAAAAATTATTTAAAAAAATATTAAATAATAATAAACAACAAAAAAAAAAAAATAATAAATAATTAAATAAAAATAATAATTAAAAAAAAAAAAAAAAGGCGGACCTGAATGGAGACTCTTTGGAAAGAGTGTCCATTCAACGCCCAATCACCACTCACTTTACGCCCCCCCCGCCATTTTGTGCTTTCAAACGCCCAATCAGCACTCACTTTACGCCCCCCCCGCCATTTTGTGGTTTCAAATTTCACAGCCCAGTTTATAAGGCGCGAAATTTGAAATCACAAATCATTTCGCCTACCCGCTACCTCGAAGACGGACTGCCGGATTCCGAGGCCGCAAGAAGACTCGCTTCTGGATTTACCGAAGCAAGCTTCAAGACGACCGCTACTACCCTACAGCTAAGATATCCTTTCTGAGCTTAAAACCTTTATTTTATTTTACCTTTTTTACCGCTCCCCAGCCCACACACTACCACCACCGCCGCCGCTCCCCAGCCCTCACAGCACCGCTCCCCGCCCCCCGCCACTGCTGCTCCCCAGCCCCGATTATGTCCGCACAGCCCCACTCCCCCGCCAATAGCTACCCCGGGACCATGGAGCGAGTCGCTGCCTGAGCCGCAACTCGCTCCCCCATGTCCGCACACCCGCTCCCGCCGCCATGTCCGCACACCCGCTCCCGCCGCCATGTCCGCACACCCGCTCCCGCCGCCATGTCCGCACACCCGCTCCCGCCGCCATGTCCGCACACCCGCTCCCGCCGCCATGTCCGCACACCCGCTCCCGCCGCCATGTCCGCACACCCGCTCCCGCCGCTGTCCCCTGCCCCCTCTCGCTAAAGCCCTACACCCTAACCCCCCCGCCGTCCCCTAACCTAACGCCGCTCTCACCTAAGGCCCTACACCCGAAGCCCCCGCCGTCCCCTAACCTAACGTCCCCGTCGCCGCCGCCATGTCCGCACACCCGCCGCCGCCATGTCCGCACACCCGCCGCCGCCATGTCCGCACACCCGCCGCCGCCATGTCCGCACACCCGCCGCCGCCATGTCCGCACACCCGCCGCCGCCATGTCCGCACACCCGCCGCCGCCATGTCCGCACACCCGCCGCCGCCATGTCCGCACACCCGCCGCCGCCATGTCCGCACACCCGCTCCCGCCGCTGTCCCCTGCCCCTCTCGCTAAAGCCCTACACCCTAACCCCCCCGCCGTCCCCTAACCTAACGCCGCTGTCACCTAAGGCCCTACACCCGAAGCCCCCGCCGTCCCCTAACCTAACGCCGCTGTCACCTAAGGCCCTACACCCGAAGCCCCCGCCGTCCCCTAACCTAACGTCCCCGTCGATTGCTTACATGCCTTCAAGTCATCTGATCGTCCGTCCGATCCACAAGTCCTCCGTCCGGCCAGGCGTCCTCTTCCTCCGGCCCCGGGGTCTTCTCTCTTCTTTCCGCCATCTCCGCCTCTTCGTCCGGCCCCGGGGATCTTCTGTCTTCTTTTCGCTAACTTCCACCTCCGACGTCCTGAGGCCCTCTTCTGATTGGTCGCTGTATACTGCCCTCAGCCAATCAGAAGAGCCCCTCATTTTTTTATTATTTTTAAATATTTTTTTTTATTATTTAATTTATTTTTTTTTTTAAGTCAGACTGAGACACAGTTCTCATTCAGGTCCGCCTTTTTTTTTTTTTTTTATTATTATTTTTATTTAATTATTTATTATTTTTTATTTATTTTTTTTATTATTTTTAATTATTTTTAAATCATTTTTTTTATTATTAAATTTATTTATTTTTTTACTTGCGAGAGTGAGACACAGTTCTCATTCCGGTCCGCTTTTTTTTTCCCATTGACATACATTAGCGGTGTGTCGGCGATTTTATGGCCGCCCACCTGGTTCTATTTCTCGGCCTTAAAATCGCGGACACACCGCTAATGCATCTCTATGGGCAGTCAGCCCGATTTCGGATTGAACGCCGACCAATCAGAATTCGAGCTGACTGCCCATAGAGATGCATTAGCGGTGTGTCCGCGATTTTAGGGCCGACAAATAGAACCAGGTGGCCGGCTATAAAATCGCCGACACACCGGTAATGTATGTCAATGGGAAAAAAAAAGGCGGACCGCAATGAGAACTGTGTCTCACTCGCAAGTAAAAAAATAAATAAATTTAATAATAAAAAAAATAATTTAAAAAGAATTAAAAATAATAAAAAAATAAATAAAAATAAAAATAATTAAATAAAAAAATAATTAAAAAAAAAATAAAAATTAAAATAAAAAAATAATTAATAATACAGAAAAAATTTAAAAAAAAAAAAAAAAAATTACAAAAAAATTAAAAAAAAAAATTATACTAAATGATAATTATTATAATAATAAATGCTATTAATCTAATTATGTATTAATAATGCATATTAATGCTAATTAATGTAATTATGCTATTAATGTAATAATTTATGCTATTAATGTGTAATAATTATGCTATTAATGGTAATAATTTGATTATATATTAATATAATTATTTTATGATAATAATTATGCTATTAATGGTAATAATTATGCTATTAATGCTAATTATGTTATTAATGGTAATAATTATGCTATTAATGGTAATAATTATGCTATTAATGGTAATATTTATGCTATTAATGCTAATAATTATGCTATTAATGCTAATAATTATGCTATTAAATGCTAATAATTATGGTATTAATGGTAATTTTTATGCTATTAATGCTAATAATTATGCTATTAATGGTAATAATTATGCTATTAATGCTAATAATTATGCTATTAATGCTAATAATTATGGTTTTAATGCCAATAATTATGCTATTAATGCTAATAATTATGCTATTAATGCTAATTATGTTATTAATGGTAATAATTATGCTATTAATGGTAATAATTATGCTATTAATGGTAATATTTATGCTATTAATGCTAATAATTATGCTATTAATGCTAATAATTATGCTATTAATGCTAATAATTATGGTATTAATGGTAATTTTTATGCTATTAATGCTAATAATTATGCTATTAACCCCTTCAGGACCCAGCCTATTTTGACCCTAAAGACCTTGGCATTTTTTGCAATTCTGACCAGTGTCCCTTTATGAGGTTATAACTCGGGAACGCTTCAACCGATCCTAGCGATTCTGAGATTGTTTTTTCGTGACACATTGGGCTTCATGCTAGTATTAAATTTAAGTCGATAATTTTTGTGTTTATTTGTGAAAAAATCAAAAATATGGCAAATATTTTGAAAATTTCACAATTTTCACATTTTTTATTTTTTTTTCTGATAAACCAGAGAGATATGTGACAGAAAAAAGTTATTAAATAATATTTCCCACATGTCTACTTCACATCAGCACAATTTTGGAAAAAAAAATTTTTTTGGTAGGACGTTATAAGGGTTCAAAGTTCATGAGCAATTTTTCATTTTTCAACCAAAATTTACAAAACCATTTTTTTTAGTGACCACATCACATTTGAAGTCCTTTTGAGGGGTGTACATGACAGAAAACACCCAAAAGTGACACCATTCCAAAAACTGTACCCCTCAAGCTACTCAAAACTATATTCAAGAAGATGATTAACCCTTCCGGTGCTTCACAGGACCTAAGGCAAAGTGGAAACAAAAAATGGATATTTTAATTTTTTTCTCAAAAATGTTCTTTTAGCCTCAATTCTTTCATTTTCACATAGGCAACGGGATAAAATGGATCTTAAAATGTGTTGTGCACATTCTCCCGAGTACACAGATACCTCATATATGGTCATAAACCACTGTTTGGGTGCACGGCAGGGCTCAGAAGGGAGGGAGCGCAATTTGAATTTTGGAGCTAATTTTACATCCAAAAAGTGAAATGGCGCTCCTTCCCTTCTGAGCCCTGCTGTGTGCCCAAACAGTGGTTTATGACCACATATAAGGTATCGGTGTACTCAGGAGAAATTGCCCAACAAATTTTAGGATGAATTTTATGCTGTTGCCATGTGAAAACGAAAAAATTTAGGCTAAAAAAAAATTTTTGTGAAAAAAAAAGTACTATTTCATTTTCACAGATCAATTTGTAAAGCACCTGGGGGTTCAATGTGCTCACTACCCATCTAGATATGCTCCCTGGGGGTCTAGTTTCCAAAATGGGGTCACTTGTGGGGGAGCTCCAATGTTTAGGCACACAGGGGCTCTCCAAAAGCGACATGGTGTCCGCTAACAATTTGAATAAAAATCAGCTCAAATTGTTAGCTGTCACCATGTTGCGCTTGGTGAGCCCCTGTGTGCCTAAACATTGGGGCTCCGCAACAAGTGACCCCATTTTGGAAACCAGACCCCCCAGGGAACGTATCTAGATGCATAGTGAGTACTTTGAACCCCCAGGTGCTTCACAAATTCATCCATAAAAATGAAAAAGCACTTTTTTTTTCCACAAAAATTTCTTTTTTCATTATTACGGACCAATTTGTGAAGCACCTGGGGGTTCAAAGTGCTCACTATGCAGCTACATATGTTCCCTGGGGGGTCTAGTTTCCAAAATGGGGTCACTTGTGGGGGAGCTCCAATGTGGAGACGCACAGGGGCTCTCCAAACACGACATGGTGTCCGCTAACAATTTGAATGCAAAATGAGCTCAAATTGTTAGCGGACACCATGTTGCGTTTGGTGAGCCCCTGTGTGCCTAAACATTGGAGCTCCCCCACAAGTGACCCCATTTTGGAAACTAGACCCCCCAGGGAACGTATCTAGATGCATAGTGAGTACTTTGAACCCCCAGGTGCTTCACAAATTCATCCATAAAAATGAAACAGCACTTTTTTTTTCCACAAAAATTTCTTTTTTCATTATTACGGACCAATTTGTGAAGCACCTGGGGGTTCAAAGTGCTCACTATGCAGCTACATATGTTCCCTGGGGGGTCTAGTTTCCAAAATGGGGTCACTTGTGGGGGAGCTCCAATGTGGAGACGCACAGGGGCTCTCCAAATACGACATGGTGTCCGCTAACAATTTGAATGCAAAATGAGCTCAAATTGTTAGCGGACACCATGTTGCGTTTGGTGAGCCCCTGTGTGCCTAAACATTGGAGCTCCCCCACAAGTGACCCCATTTTGGAAACTAGACCCCCCAGGGAACGTATCTAGATGCATAGTGAGTACTTTGAACCCCAGGTACTTCACAAATTGATCTGTAAAAATGAAAAAGTACTTGTTTTCCCGCAAAAAAAATTTTTTTCCATTAATTTGTGAAGCACCTGGGGGGTCAATATGCTCACTATCCATCTAGATAAGTTCCCTGGGGGGTCTAGTTTCCAAAATGGGGTCACTTGTGGGGGAGCTCCAATGTTTAGGCACACAGGGGCTCTCCAAAAGCGACATGGTGTCCGCTAACAATTTGAATAAAAATCAGCTCAAATTGTTAGCTGTCACCATGTTGCGTTTGGTGAGCCCCTGTGTGCCTAAACATTGGGGCTCCGCAACAAGTGACCCCATTTTGGAAACTAGACCCCCCAGGGAACGTATCTAGATGCATAGTGAGCACTTTGAACCCCCAGGTGCTTCACAAATTGATCTGTAAAAATGAAAAAGTACTTGTTTTCTGCAAAAAAAAAAATTTTCCATTAATTTGTGAAGCACCTGGGGGTCAATATGCTCACTATCCATCTAGATATGTTCCCTGGGGGGTCTAGTTTCCAAAATGGGGTCACTTGTGGGGGAGCTCCAATGTTTAGGCACACAGGGGCTCTCCAAAAGCGACATGGTGTCCGCTAACAATTGGAATTGTTAGCGGACACTATGTTGCGTATGGAGAGCGTCTGTGTGACTAAACATTAGAGCTCCCCCACAAGTGACCCCATTTTGTAAACTAGACCCCCCAAGGAATGTATCTAGATGCATAGTGTGCACTTTGAACCTCCAGGTGCTTCACAAATTGATCTGTAAAAATGAAAAAATAATTTTTTTGTGGAAAAAAAAGTACTTTTTTATTTTTATGGATCAATTTGTGAAGCACTTGGGGGTTCAAAGTGCTCACTATGCATCTAGATACGTTCCTTGGGGGGTCTAGTTTCCAAAATGGGGTCACTTGTGGGGGAGCTCCAATGTGTAGACACACAGGGGCTCTCCATACGCAACCTGGTGTTTGCCAACAATTGGAGTTGTTAGCGGACACCAGGTCGTGTATGGAGAGCCCCTGTGTGCCTAAACATTGGGGCTCCCCCACAAGTGACCCCATTTTGGAAACTAGACCCCCCAGGGAACATATCTAGATGCACAGTGAGCACTTTGAACCAACATGTGCTTCACAAATTGAGACGTATAAATGAATAAAGAAACTTTTTGTGAAAAAACATACTAGTCTAGTAGTTGCAATTCGCAGCATAGGGGACCCATGGGGCTCTGCCATATTTTTGGTCCAGCCAGGTACAACTTGGCAGCTACGGGCTGCCACCAGCCCCCAGCTGCCTCGTCATACCTGGCTGGAACCAAAAATACAGTGAAGCCTATTTTTTTTTTATTTCTAGAATTATTTCTAGAAAAAAAATGACATAGGGCTCCGCCATATTTTTGGTCCAGCCAGGTACAACTTGGCAGCTACGGACTGCTACCCACCCCCAGCTGCCTCGTCATACCTGGCTGGAACCAAAAAGACAGCGAAGCCTATTTTTTTTTTATTTCTAGAAATATTTCTAGAAAAAAAATGACATAGGGCTCCGCCATATTTTTGGTCCAGCCAGGTACAACTTGGCAGCTACGGACTGCTACCCACCCCCAGCTGCCTCGTCATACCTGGCTGGAACCAAAAATACAGCGAAGCCCATTTTTTTTAAATTTCTAGAACTAATTCTAGAAAAAAAAATTACGTGGGGCTCCGCCATATTTTTGGTCCAGCCAGGTACAACTAGGCAGCTGGGGGCTGGAATCCTCAGCATAGAGAGGCCCAAGCGTTCTGGGCCCCCCATGCTGCGAATTGCAGCCCGCAGCCGCCCCAGAAAATGGCGCATTCATTGAAGCGCCATTTTCTGGCGCTGTACCCACGCTCTTCCAGTTGCCCTGGTGCCGGTGGCTAACTGGGTAATAAAGGGGTTAATGCCAGCTTTTTATTGGCAGCTGGCACTAAGCCCGAGATTCATAATATAGGGCCAATGTTAGACCCGCCATTAGGAATCTCTAGTACGGTAAATAGTCAATAAATACACACAGAGAAAAATCTTTTTATTTGAAAAAAAAACACAGACACAATTCGGACTCCATCTTTATTATAAAAAGATCCGACGTAGTCCACAACGAAGGTCCCACGACGCTCGATCGCTCCGACGTAGTCCATAACGAAGGTCCCACGACGCTCGATCGCCTCTGCTACATCCAGAGACTGCAGCAAGGGATCAAGTGTCCTCTTGTTGTAGTCTCTGGGATCAACGTCATGGTGCACGGTATGGCACATCATTGCCATACCATGCACCATGATGCTGATCCCAGGGACTACAACAAGAGGACAGCTGATCCCTTCTTGTAGTCTCTGGGATCAACGTCATGGTGCACGGTATGGCACATCATTGCCATACCATGCACCATGACGCTGATCCCAGGGACTACAACAAGAGGACAGCTGATCCCTTCTTGTAGTCTCTGCGATCAGCGTCATGGTGCACGGTATGGCACATCATTGCCATACCATGCACCATGCCGCTGATCCCAGGGAGTACAACAAAAGGACACTTGATCCCTTGTTGTAGTCTCTGGGATCAGTGTCATAGTGCACTGTATGGCAATGATCTGCCATACTGTGCACCATGACGCTGATCCCAGAGACTACAACAAGGGATCAAGTGCTCCCTTGTTGTAGTCTCTGGGATCAGCGTCATTGTGCATGGTATGACAATGATGTGCCATACTGTGCACCATGACGCTGATCCCAGAGACTACAACAAGGGATCAAGTGCTCCCTTGTTGTAGTCTCTGGGATCAGCGTCATGGTGCATGGTATGGCAATGATGTGCCATACCGTGCACCATGACGTTGATCCCAGAGACTACAAGAGGACAGTTGATCCCTTATTGTAGTCTCTGGGATCAGCGTCATGGTGCACTGTATGGCACATCATTGCCATACCATGCACCATGACGTTGATCCCAGAGACTACAAGAGGACAGTTGATCCCTTATTGTAGTCTCTGGGATCAGCGTCATGGTGCACTGTATGGCACATCATTGCCATACCATGCACCATGACACTGATCCCAGAGACTACAACAAGAGGACAGTTGATCCCTTATTGTAGTCTCTGGGATCAGCGTCATGGTGCACTGTGTGGCAATGATCTGCCATACTGTGCACCATGACGCTGATCCCAGAGACTACAACAAGGGATCAAGTGCTCCCTTGTAAGTCTCTGGCGATAGATTCCATGGTGATTGGATCCACTAAGTGCTGTGATCTATGAGATCACAGCACTTAGGGGGTTAACACAGACCAGGGCACAGCAATCACACAGATGCTGTGCCCTGGCTGTGACACTGCTCCTCTGCACCCTCATCTCCATGCTGGGAGATGACTGTGCAGAGGAGCCGACAGAAGCAGCAGGACGGCGCAGGAAGAGGACAGCAACAGAGAAGATAGAAGACAGAAGACACAGCAGACCGGAGGACAGAGGGAGAAGAGCGGAGGAAAGAGGGACAAGACCGGAGGACAGAGGAGAAGAAAGAAGACAGGTGAGAGGCCAGGAGCAGCATCGGTGGTCACCGGAGAGCGGGGGAAGTGGACCGGAGGGCAGGGGGAGAGACCAGAGGGGAGGGGGGAGATCCGGAGGCGCAGGGGGGAGATCCGGAGGCGCAGGGGGGAGATCGGAGGTGCAGGGGGGAGATTGGAGGTGCAGGGGGGAGATCGGAGGTGCAGGGGGGAGATTGGAGGTGCAGGGGGGAGATCGGAGGCGCAGGGGGGAGATCGGAGGTGCAGGGGGGAGATTGGAGGTGCAGGGGGGAGATCGGAGGCGCAGGGGGGAGATCGGAGGCGCAGGGGGGAGATTGGAGGTGCAGGGGGGAGATCAGAGGGCAGCGGGGGAGATCCGGAGGGCAGGGGGGGCACATTTGCAGCCAGGGGAGAGCAGAGGGCCCGGGATCGGCGGCACAATTGCGGCGGCTTAGGATGGAGGGCACCCGCCGGTCATGCCGCCCCCTCATCTGATTGGAGGGAGACGCTCTCTCCAATCAAATCTGAGGGGGGGTGACACAGGATCCCTTATCCAGCCAATGCCTGATGCTATCCAGCATCAGGCCTTGGCTGGATTGTAATATCTCACCATGTTTCATTGGTGAGATATTACATTCACTCCGATTGGCAGTTGCAGTTTCACTTTCACTTCACTGCCAATCGGAGCGGTCCTAGCCGCGGGGGGGCTAAGCCATCCCCCCTGGGGTACAGTGCAGGTCCTTCCGTACCTGCGGCTCTATTAACCCCTTAGTTACCGCGGTTAATAGAGCCGCAGGACGGGAAACTGGCGAGGACGCAGCATATGCGTCCAAGGTCGGGAAGCAACTTGTTTTCAGGACGCATATGCTGCGTCCTGGGTCGGGAAGGGGTTAATGGTAATAATTATGCTATTAATGCTAATAATTATGCTATTAATGCTAATAATTATGGTATTAATGCCAATAATTATGCTATTAATGCTAATAATTATGGTATTAATGCTAATAATTATGGTATTAATGCTAATAATTATGCTATTAATGCTAATAATTATGGTATTAATGCTAATTATGCTATTAATGCTAATAATAATGCTATTGCTAATATTATTGTTATTGATGATGCTATTGATGATGCTATTGATGATGCTATTGATGATGGTTTTGATGATGGTTTTGATGATGCTATTGATGATGCTATTGATGATGGTTTTGATGATGGTTTTGATGATGGTTTTGATATTTATGGTATTGGTATTATGTATGCACATAATAATTATGCTATTAATGTTAATAATTATGCTATTAATGCTAATAATTATGGTATTAATGCTAATAATTATGCTATTAATGGTAATAATTATGGTATTAATGCTAATAATTATGCTATTAATGGTAATAATTATGCTATTAATGCTAATAATTATGCTATTAATGCTAATAATTATGCTATTAATGCTAATATTTATGCTATTAATGCCAATAATTATGCTATTAATGCTAATAATTATGGTATTAATGCTAATAATTATGGTATTAATGCTAATAATTATGGTATTAATGCTAATTATGCTATTAATGGTAATAATTATGGTATTAATGCTAATAATTATGCTATTAATGCTAATAATTATGCTATTAATGCTAACAATTATGGTATTAATGCTAATTATGCTATTAATGCTAATAATTATGCTATTAATGCTAATAATAATGCTATTGCTAATATTATTGTTATTGATGATGCTATTGATGATGCTATTGATGATGCTATTGATGATGGTTTTGATGATCGTTTTGATGATGCTATTGATGATGCTATTGATGATGGTTTTGATGATGGTTTTGATGATGGTTTTGATGATGTTTTTGATATTTATGGTATTGGTATTATGTATGCACATAATAAGTATGCTATTAATGTTAATAATTATGCTATTAATGCTAATAATTATGCTATTAATGCTAATAATTATGGTATTAATGCTAATTATGCTATTAATGCTAATAATTATGCTATTAATGCTAATAATAATGCTATTGCTAATATTATTGTTATTGATGATGCTATTGATGATGCTATTGATGATGGTTTTGATGATGGTTTTGATGATGGTTTTGATGATGGTTTTGATGATGGTTTTGATATTTATGGTATTGGTATTATGTATGCACATAATAATTATGCTATTAATGTTAATAATTATGCTATTAATGCTAATAATTATGCTATTAATGGTAATTATGCTATTAATGCTAATAATTATGCTATTAATGCTAATAATTATGGTATTAATGCTAATAATTATGCTATTAATGGTAATATTTATGCTATTAATGCTAATAATTATGCTATTAATGGTAATAATTATGCTATTAATGCTAATAATTATGCTATTAATGCTAATAATTATGGTATTGATGCTAATAATTATGCTATTAATGGTAATATTTATGCTATTAATGCCAATAATTATGGTATTAATGCTAATAATTATGGTATTAATGCTAATAATTATGGTATTAATGCTAATTATGCTATTAATGGTAATAATTATGGTATTAATGCTAATAATTATGCTATTAATGCTAATAATTATGCTATTAATGCTAATAATTATGGTATTAATGCTAATAATTATGCTATTAATGCTAATAATTATGCTATTAATGGTAATAATTATGGTATTAATGGTAATAATTATGCTATTAATGGTAATATTTATGCTATTAATGGTAATATTTATGCTATTAATGCTTATAATTATGCTATTAATGCTAATAATAATGCTATTGCTAATATTATTGTTATTGATGATGCTATTGATGATGCTATTGATGATGCTATTGATGATGCTATTGATGATGTTATTGATGATGCTATTGATGATGGTTTTGATGATGGTTTTTATATTTATGGTATTGGTATTATGTATGCACATTCAATGTCCTTAAGTATTCAGTGACCTCTTACTATTATTGATATGAATGAGAAACATGTTTATATATTTGTAATACGTTGTAGGGTACATTATAAGGACATACAAAACATGATATTTAAATATGTTCATTGTCTATCTGGAACTTATTATTTTCCTTAATAATTATTCTATACTTTTCAAGAATTCTTTTCTCCCAAAAAGCTTTTGTAAAAGCTCTTGCGTACCTATACGTCTCCAAGCATAGTATTACCTTTGTATGTTCTAACATGACTTCAAAGGATACTAGCAAGGATGTTGGCGGGTACAAAGTCGCATGGATGCGTAAGACACGTGCTAAAGAAACTGAAGAAGAGCGACAATGTCGTTTGGATAAGTCTAAAGCTGAGTATAAGCAACGCATTGCAACAGAGTCGCTGGAACAAAAACAAGTACGGTTGGCCAAAAATGCTCAGAAGCTACATCAACGCCGTCAAAAAAAAAAAGTGACACCACCAGTACATCACTCTGCTGATCAGACAGTAATCTCCTCAGTACAACAGTCTGCTGATCAAACTACAAGCTCACCTGTACAATACTCTGCTGATCTAACTCAGTGTGCTGATCAGACAGTAACCTCATCAGTACTACAGTCTGCTGATCCAACTGTAAGCTCACCAGTACTACAGTTTGCTCTAGCTCTTTCTAGCAGTTCACCGGATGAAAGGAGCACAATTCCTCAAGTTTCATCACCGCGCAAAGCAACAGCAAAGCGTAAACATTGTGCTCAGGAGACGTCACGCACAAAACGTTTTCGCCTTGAACAACAACAAACTCCTTTGGAGGCACAAATTGCTCAGGAGTCTTCACTATCCAAACAGAGCCGCTTACGTAAAAGTGGTGCCTCCCGTCGTCAACACCGCAAAAAGACGTCTTCTACTGTTACACAAGTGGATCCTGAGTCTTTTTCTGCTTTATTACTTCAACGTCTCATCTATGTCGGTTTGCAGAAAGAAAATCGTATTTACCTACCTACACCTCCCTCTTCATATCCACCTGGATTTACAGATAGTGATTTTGGCATTGTGGAACATACCTGTGGCTCTATGATATTCATATGTAAGCATTGTGAAGCTCGACATTTCATGGATGAGATGCCATCGGATAAACAGTATACTCTCTGTTGTCACAAGGGGAAGGTCAAGGTTCCGTTACCTCAGTATCCAGAGATGTTGGAATGTATTCTTAAAGGTCAGAGTCCATACAGTCGGAATATGATGGATAACATCAGAAGTATTAATAGTTCATTTGGTTTTGCTTCTATGGGTGCAAGTATTGCTCCCCCACCTGGACATGGCCCTTATTGCTTCCGTATTCATGGCCAAATTTATCACCGTACTGGAACACTACATCCTGCTCCAGATCAAGCTCCTGCTTATGCCCAACTCTACATTTTAGATACTGCCACTGCTAATGACCAACGTTTACAGTGTGATGAAAATAAGAAATGTCATCCTAAATTGATGCGGCTGATTGCTAACTTATTAGATCGCATTAATCCTTTTGTTTCCGCATACAAAATGTTACGTTTTGTTGAACAAGAGGAACAGGAGAAGGCAATTGAAAATGGTACTGTCATGCCTAATATCATCATGGCTCTTAAACAGGATCGAGAACAAGACCCAAGACGTTATAATAAGCCAATTGTTAATGAAGTTGCTGTGGTCTTTGAAAATGCTGATGGAGAGCCACCTTTCAATAGAGACATTTTAATTCATCTTAAACCTGACCCAAACAATCCTTTAGCTCCAAAAACACAGCAAGTCAGTATTCTCCACAGTAATTTAGATGCTTTACTGTATCCGTTATTTTTTCCGCATGGAGAACAAGGCTGGCATGAGGGACTGAAGCATCAAGGTGAAAATCCACGGAGAATTACACAATTGCAGTATTACTGTTATTTGCTATCTGTACGTCCTGGGTTCAATCCTATTTTAAATGGTGGAAAACTAACGCAACAGTATTTAGTAGATGCGTATATAAAAATTGAGGCTAATCGCTTAAATTTTATACGTCAACATCAAAAAGACTTAAAAGTGGAGGACTATTGTGTACTACAGGAACATCTGCAAAAAAAATCTTTTGAAAAAGGAATTCCTATTGGCAAGACGGTCATTTTACCATCGTCATTTGAAGGCAGTCCCAGAAACATGCAGCAGAGGTATCAAGATGCCATGGCTATTGTTACAAAATTTGGACGGCCAGATCTTTTTATAACAATGACCTGTAATCCCAAATGGAGCGAGATTATCCACAATTTAGAACCATGGCAGAGGGTGGAACACAGACCGGATTTAGTCGCCCGTGTTTTCAAAATAAAATTAGAAGCCCTATTAAAAGATATAAACAGTGGATTATTTGGCAAGATTTGTGCAATGATTCATGTAATAGAATTCCAAAAGCGAGGACTACCACATGCTCACATTTTGGTTATTCTGGATAGCAATTCCAAATTACGCACTGAGGTAGATGTCGATCGTACTGTTTGGGCAGAAATTCCTGACCCATCCGAGTATCCTGTGCTCCATCAAATTGTGATGCAACATATGATTCATGGACCCTGTGGACAATTGAACCCCAATTCTCCATGTATGGATATTGGAAAGTGTAAAAAAGGATTCCCAAAAGATTTCCAACCAAAAACTGTAATAGCACACGATGCCTACCCAACTTATCAACGCAATGCAGGACCTTCATTTACACAACGTTCTCACATGGTTGATAATTCTTGGGTTGTTCCCTATAACCCTTTCTTACTATTAAAGTATAAGTGTCATATAAATGTGGAAATCTGTGCATCCATTCAAAGTGTCAAGTATCTATTCAAATATGTTTACAAAGGGCATGATAAAGCCAATCTGGAAATTTCTCAAACAAACATACAACATGATGAACCTCACCAATTTATGGACTCAAGATACGTCAGTGCACCGGAGGCAGCTTGAGAGAATTTTTGCCTATCCAATGCATAAACAATCACACAGCATTGTTCGCCTTGCCGTACATCTGCCACAGTCACAACCCCTTTATTTTCATGAAGATGCTTCTGTTGAGAACATTGCTGCCATGGCACATAAAAAATCAACTCTTATGGCCTACTTTGAACTGAATGAGAATGACCCACGTGCTCATGAATACTTCTACCGCCAAATTCCTGAGCACTATGTCTGGAAAGCTGGTGCATGGGAAATTAGGCAGAAACGTGGAACAACAGTCATTGGAAGAATGTATACGGTCAGTATGAAAGATGAAGAACGCTACTATTTACGGTTGTTGTTACTACATGTAAAAGGAGCAACAAGTTTTGAGCACATTAAGACCGTTAATGAAGTCGAGTACCCAACTTTTAAACAGGCAGCAATAGCCCTTGGATTACTTTTGGATGACAGTGTTTGGCGAAATACCTTACTGGATGGCTGTGTTCTAAACATGCCTGCACAGCTTCGGGATATGTTTGCTTACATATGTATCTTTGGTCCTCCTGCTCATCCATTGGAGTTGTGGCAAGAATTTAAAAAAGATTTTATTGAAGACTACTGCCGTGCATATCACCCTAACAATGAGGACTGTGAGCATTGTGAAGGCTATGCAATGACAGATGTTCAAAATGTGTTAAAATTTCATGGCAAAAGCTTTACGGATTTTAATCTACCACGCCCCAAAAGAAAACAACAACTACAACCACAATACGACAAAGAGGAGGAGTTTAGAAGAGCCCAAGAAATGAAAGAAACTTTAAATCAACAACAACTTTTGGCCTATAATGCCATAAATGAAGCATTACAGGATACAAGTCAGCAAGCTAAGTGTTTTTTCATTGATGGCCCAGGTGGCAGTGGGAAAACATATTTGTATGATTTGTTAATTCGTCAAATAAGAGGAGAAGGAGAAACTGTGTCACCTGCTGCCAGTACTGGGATTGCAGCCAACTTATTGGAAGGAGGAAGAACCATCCATTCACTTTACGGGATACCTATTCCAATCAATGAAACGTCTGTTTCAAGAATCAAAAATGATACTGATGCTGCACACCATTTGAAGAATACCAAACTTTTCATTATTGATGAATCCACTATGCTATCCAAATACGCACTGCATGTCATTGACCAACTATTAAAGGATGTTATGACCAAAGATATCTCGAAGAAAAATAAAACACCCTTTGGAGGGAAAGTCATTGTTCTGGGAGGAGACTTTCGTCAGTGTCTTCCTATTATTCCTCATGGAACACGAACTGATATCGTAGAGAGTTGCATTAAATATTCCAGACAATGGCAGATTTTCACTCAATTGCCACTACTTGACAACATGCGCTCTGTTGATCCAGAATACAGCAATTGGATACTTCAGCTGGGAAATGGACAATTGACCAATTCTTATAACCTTGGAGATGATGTTATAGAAATCCCTGAAGATATGATTTGCACAGGTTCACTAATATTTGACATTTTTGGTGAAAACATTGTAATTGATGTCAATGACAATGAAAGCATTAATACAGCAGCATCACATGCCATTCTTTGCCCCAAAAATGATGATGTGGATCAGGTCAACTCTAAGATCATGGATTGCATTGCTGGAGAGTATACAGAATACATTAGTGATGATTCCATTGATCCGGACGAGACAGAGGACCCAGAGCAATACCCTGTTGAGTTTTTAAATTCACTTACACCCACGGGGATGCCATCTCATCATCTGAAATTAAAAATCGGCACCATTGTAATGCTTTTGAGGAACTTCAACAGCAGAAAAGGTCTTTGCAATGGGACTCGCTTAATTGTCACCGGTTTGTTTGTCAACATGATTCGAGCAAGAGTCATTACTGGGTCTGCTGGAGGAAATGTGGTTTTCATTCCCAGGATTGATTTGTGCCCATCAGAAACCGGCTTGCCTTTTAAGTTAAGACGTCGCCAATTTCCTCTGAAGCCAGCTTTTGCCATGACAATAAACAAATCCCAAGGACAAACACTTGAGAAAGTAGGGATTTTTTTGCCAGAACCTGTTTTTGGACATGGACAATTGTATGTGGCTTTTTCAAGAGTGAGAAGACGATCCAATGTAAAAGTGAAAGTGGTTGACACTCCAATCCAAGGAAAATTGCTGCCTAACAGTGACAAAGTATTTACCAAAAATATTGTCTACAAGAATATTTTGCACTGAACTCTTCCCTATGACTATTCTTCTGTTTATTTATCTTTTGAAAAAAAAAAAAAAATAAAAAAAAAATTTTACTGTTTCACATTTTATTCTTTTATATACTGATTTCTACTATGTTTTTGTGAACACACATTTAAAATATGAGAGATGTGTATCATCCACATTTCTACAGTGGGTGATAGAAACCACTATTTCAAGCTCCAGCACTATATGTGCTGAGAGATTTCATTGTCAGTCTTTACAGGGAGAGGTTTTTGTGAACAGCTAAGAGACAGGTGGGATGGCTGTTCACACACATCTCATTAGCAAGGTGTGTTCCACATGTTTAGATAGATAGGGACATACATAAATTATTAATTAGATTCTACCACACCATTTTTCTTAGATTTTTTCACTTTGTTGAGGAATATACTAAATGATAATAATTGATCATGAAGGACTCACCAACAACATACTTGCTGTAATTTTCATAATTGCATATATGTAATTTGTACTTAACTTGCGGTTTTGTGCAGACAACATAGTTGCGGCAGTGTCATCCACATCAACTGCAGTCACCTGTGGTTAGTTAGTCGATGCATCTTATGCACCTGCTGAAGCTATGTTAACTCCATTTACCGTAGGTTAACTACAAGTTTTTTTGTTATTGCATGGATATTGCTGCAAGTCTGTAGCTGGTAACTCCTTCTGTATCAATTTACAAAATTTTATTATTTACATCACAATCCTCAAAAAATCTAAGAAAAATTCAGGTATAAAAAATATCTAAATTATATCAATTCGGATTTAGTTAGATTAGGACTCACCAGGCGTAAGGGCATCTTGACGCGATTGGTGGGCTGACACAAACTGGCTGATACACCTATTACTGTTATTAATTCATCAATTTTAATGATTGATGCATTAAGAAGTATTGCTACTTTGTGTTCTAAGACCCTTACAACATAATTATTCAATTTTCCTTATATGATATCAACAATACAAATATATGTAGTTGCTGTAAAGATGTCATTGGAATAATTGGATTATTATTTAAACATCTTTAAAAAAACAATAAACATATTCTAGACAACCGATGCATTTGCATTAGTCTAACAGCTATAACTACTATAATCAAATTAACGTACGTTCTAGAATCCCGATGCATTTGCATCGGGCTCACAGCTAGTGATACATATTTGACACCTGTTAATGATTTCTCAGGCTTATCCTGTGAGCTGGTGCGATCGTAGCACTTTTCATGCATGGTGGATGTCGTGAAGGGTTTAAATACTGCAACCCTTCCGACAAAACAATGTAATCCAGAATGTTACATTGGTTTACAGGTTCAAAAGGAAAATGAAGCAACATTTTTGTGGCATGTATATACTTGGACTAGTAAAGCAGCTGCCAAACCTAAAAGTGAACCTGACAGTAGATAAATGCTGATGGAACAATGTTGTTCAGGTCATTTATGTTTGTAAGGCACCAGTATAGGCTTGAAGTTGTCAAGCAAACAATGATCATGAGAACAATGATCATGAGTGACAGCCCCTTGTAAAATGTTGACATCAAGGAAGAAAAAGGAGTTTCACATATTCATACAGAAGAAAAGATAGTGGGAGTATCTTTCTCGGTCATATAAAATGAGTAGACGTCAGTGTATGGTAATACTTTTGAACTCATTGGATGACAATTTTTGAGATTAGTGGTATTCAGGTGAAACAGAGAAGATCTGAAAGATCTCTGTGCTGTTAAGTAGTTTATGTCATAAAGGTCAACTAAGATATTTATTCTATGTGTATAAATTACTACATATTGAGTATAATAAAAATTCATTTTTAAACTTTTTTTTGTTCCAGCAATTCCTAAACCACGATTGTAATTATTAGCCTAATTTGACTAATTTTAAACCTTTCATCAATTCTGTTTCTTGATCATTTTGGTAAAATAGTATAATTCCCTTTCACAAGATCTCTGAAAATGAAATTGCATAAATATGGCAAAAAAGACATATGTACATTAGTTAAGTGTTTAAACAGTCTAGTAAATCATCTGAAATTCCCTTCAGCGATCTAACTGTATGTCACAACCACACATCACTTCCCTCATACCTCCTAATGATCCCAGCTGTGAGAGCACCCCATAGTATGTCCTGCAGCATGTTCACCCTTCATTATCTCATCTTTCCATCTGTTTAATTGGCCTCATATTTGTAAGTTTTTCTCAATGAACTGGTGTAAAGATCATCATTTAACTAACAGGTCATTACAATTTATAACCACGAGAGTTACATGTGACTACTGAAAAATCTCTTCTTGATCTTAATGTAATAGAAACATATCATTATTAGATATAATTTGTTTTAGTAGTAGTGACAGTTTATTACCAGCAACCAGTGGATCTTAAAAGACTTGTCAGATCCAGACTGATCTGCTATGTGCCAACAGCAGGGCAGTCAGTACATCTGCATACATTTGTAATATCTTAAAGAGAACCTGTCACCCCCCTGGTGCTTTCAAAAGTGAAAGCACCACTGGATACAGCATGTATGCAGCATTCAGGGAAACTGTGTGCTCTAGCCCCTTGTACCCTGAAAAAATCACTTTTCAAACATTACAGTTAAATGGTCCCATGGGTCGGGTCTGATTAAGAGGTCCTAGCTGCTGGCACAGTCCTCCCTGCCTCCTCCTTATGTGTTCTTACCCCTCTATGTGCTGGAGGTGTATCTCTGAGCTCCTGCAATTTCTCGAGCTGACGGCAACTTACAGTGAGTCCACAGCCTCCATCCAGACTCCATCCGGTGGCAGAAGCTTCCCTGATCTCCGTAGGTATGCCTAGAAACTCCTCCAGGCAGCGGGCAGCAATGAAAAAGGTCACAGACTTTTTCGGCCCTGATCAGCCCCAGCACCCACAGGCTAAGATGGTGCCGGCTCCCAGGTCTCTTCCCTCCCGCTCCCGCAGCCCAGAGGAACGACAACGCAACTGCGTCCCAAAACGACGACGCACCTGCGACCCGACGGGAACTTAAAGACCTTTTGGGATCGCTGCGGCATTCTCTACAGGATGATATGCGGGACATGTTAGGGGAAATTCGCAAGGATCTGTCCTCCCTGGGAGAAAGGACGATCACATTGAAGAAAAACTGGCCGAATATACAGATGCCCATAACGAGCTGGCTACTGACTATAGCCTGATGGCGGTGGAACTGAAACAAGCTCAACTCAGAATCTGCAGCCTGGACGGGGTCAGAAAGGGGAACATCAGGGTTCAGGGATCCCAGAGGCGCAGGATGTCGGAGAACCTACAGAACATATTCCAATCATTATTGACCCAACTGCTCCAAGATGCACAGGGAGGAGAGCTGGTGATTGGCAAAACTTTCTGGATCCCCAAAACCCCCACACGTCAATAAGGCACTCTTCAGAGACATTTTAATCCAACTTGATAAGCCGTCTCTTGCTGATGCTGCACAACAGGCCATGCGGAAAAAACCAAGCTGACCTCTCCTTTCGCGGGCATATCCATTTTCCCAGATCTTTCCGCGGGCACCCTAGCCATGAGGCGCGAATTTGCTCCATATTGCAAGATCCTGCGAGACCGAGGCCTCATGTACCCCTGGGGGTCCCCGGTCCATATTTGCTTCTGCTACAAGGGATATACCCAAATCTTTCGTTCACCCAGCCGCTTGGGGCGAGCCCATAAAAACTGGGGCCTGAGCCCGGACTCTGAGAAGACTCCCCCCGCTCTGGCTTCAGCCCTAAAACATCTGCCCATACAGTTACCAAGGTTGGGTTGGAAGGGAATGTTTTCATCTTAGTTGCATAATCTGGTATTATGAGTATTGCTGTTTTGTCTCTGAATGCTAATGGCCTAAACTCGCCCGCCAAACGGTCGATGGCCCTGAGGCAATTTGGGAAATCCAGGAGTGACGTCGTCTTTATTCAAGAAACCCACCTACTAGCTACGGATAACTTTTGACTACAATCTAAAACCTTCCCCTTCCAGTTTTTTGCTAATAGTCCCCTGAAAAAAGCCGGTGTGGCTATTCTCATTAGGAACTCGGTCTCCTTCCAGCTGACTGAATCTTTTCCCGATGCGGAGGAGAGATACCTGATCCTTTCATGCTTGATTAATAATACCCCCTATGTCCTTGTATCCCTATATGCACCTAATGTGGGACAAAAGTCCTTTTTGAGTTCACTCCTGGATAGGCTTACCATGTATGGCCGATGTCGCACGATAATAGGTGGCGACTTTAACATTCCCATGGATAAGAGTCTTGATTGTTCTGATATAACTGCTTCAAGGGGAGAAATGGGTCCTCTCATGACGGATCACGGCTTACATGATATATGGCAATACTTCCACTGTACAGAACGTTACTATACATTCCTATCTCCTCATTATCATACGTATAGTAGAATTGATTATATTTTTGTAAATTATGCTTTATTACAAGCCTGCACTGCCGCCGCTATCAACAGCATTACCTGGTCAGACCACGCACCCACCTTCCTACAGATAGCGGATCCCTCTGCTGTTCGCCCTCCCTTTCTCTGGAAACTTAATTCATTCCTCCTGACGGACCCCCGGATCTCCAAAGAAGTAATTGATCACCTGACTGAATTCTTTAAATTAAATGATAATGGTGAGGTGTGGGATGATACCCTTTGGTTTTCCCACAAGGCTGTGCTCAGAGGTCTTCTTATATAAATGGCATCGTTTGTTAAAAAGCAGCGTATAGTTGAACTCAATGACACTCTGCTCCTTGCGGTCCTTAGAGGAACAACATAAGACATCCCCCTCGCCTGCGGTCCTGTCCTCGCTCACTGAGGTGAGAAATAATCTCCGCACTCTGCTCCTCCATAAAATGGAAAAACACCTTAAAATCCTTAAAGCTAAGTATTATGGCATGAGTGACAGGGCCGGGGCCCTGCTGGCCAGGCGGGTACAGAAGAGATTGGCACATTCTAGGATTTCACATCTAGTCAAACCCTCTGGACAGCAGATTCGCCACACTGTAAAAATAGCCGAAGAATTTCGACACTACTATGAATCCCTTTATAATCTAAATAAAGATCTTAATACCCAGCAACCTACCCCTGAAACTATTGCGGCCTTCCTTGATAAGGTTCATCTCCCTAAATTGTCTCCGCATCAATTGGCCATCCTGGATGGCCCCTTGACTGCCCCTGAAGTCTCTCGGGTGATTAGATCCGCTAAAAAACATTCCGCGGCTGGCCCGGACGGGTTCTCGCTTTCTTACTACGCACAATTCTCTCCTATCCTTCTACCATTCCTACTGAGGCTCTTCGAGTGCTGGCGGTCCAGGGGAGAGGTTGGGAGGCAGGGCTTGGAGGCGATCATTGCTACCCTGCCCAAACCAGGGAAGCCGCCTACTATACCAGGAAATTTCCGCCCTATAGCGTTGCTAAACTGCGACATAAAGATATATGCCAAGATCTGGGCGATTAGGCTCATGGGGGTATTGCCGGCTCCATTTGGCCCTGATCAGGTTGGTTTTGTCCCGGGCAGACAGGCTCGCGACAGAACCAGACGTCTTATTAATATACTGGATGTCTTGGAGAGATCCGGGTCCCCCCGGTGTTCTCCTGTCTCTGGATGCCGAAAAAGTGTTCAACAGAGTTCACTGGGGGTACCTTGGAGAGGTGTTGAGTAAGATTGGCATCACGGGCCAATTAAGGCGGCCATTATGGACCTATACTCACTCCCCTCTGCTTCTGTCCGAGCCTCTGGCTTCATGTCAAGTAACTTTGATATAACCAACGGGACGAGACAGGGCTGCTTGCTCTCTCCCTTGATTTTTGCATTGGGTATGGAACCATTGGCCACTCCGGTCAGGGCCAATGCCGGCATTCATAGACTTGTCATTGGGGGGCAGGAGCATAAGATTGGGTTGTATGCAGATGATGTGGTCTTCTCTTGTTTGGATGTCTCGTCTTCACTGGAGGAGGTCATGTCCGTCCTCGGGGAATTTTCAGCAGCATCTTACTATAGACTTAACATGTCCAAATCTGTGCTGTTCCCTATTGATGTACCTAAACCTGTACAGGAGCGTCTTCAGCAATGTTTCTCCTTCTCCTGGTCTCATGAGGGTTTCATGTATCTTGGGGTTTTTATATCCCGTCTGCACTCTGTTGTTAAGAAAAACTTTGATAGAATGCAGCGGGAGATTTCACGGGAGCTTGACAGAATCTCCTCTTTAGTCCTCTCCTGGACTGCCCGCATACACATTACCAAAATGATTATTCTCCCAAACTGATTTACCTTTTTCGTTGTCTACCCCAATTGTTTCCTCGTACCTGTCTCTCTAGCCTTCAGCGCCTCATCAACTCGTTCATTTGGAACAAAAAGCCCCCTCGTATTGCCCATAAAGTGATGGTTCTTCCGTGTGCTGCTGGGGGACTGGGAGTCCCGGACATCCTGACGTATTATAGAGCGGCCCTCTTGGAGTACGCAAAAATTTGGTGGTCGGGGGCTGACCCCCCCATACCTTGGCTACAAATTGAGGCACATCATGCCCCTTCAGGGTCCCTTAGGATCCTCTTGGAGATGGGCCTTCCCCGGCCCTCCCCCCCGGCGGGCGGTATTCTGAGAACAATGACTGCTCTACTGAAAGTATGGTACCTTGTGGGCTACTCTCATCTTGCCTTTTTATTTAGATTTATTTCTCTTGGGGCCATAGAACGTAGTATACCGGATTTGTCTCTGTCTCGCTGGGTGGCCTCAAATATACTGACGTTATATGACCTAATGGATGGTCCTGACCTCCGACCCTTCTCAGAACTACACAGTATTTATGCTCTCCCCAATGTAGTATTTTACCAATATCTCTGGGTTCGCCATTTCCTCTCCACATGCCATGTGCTGTCATGGGACGAACCCCCTGTTAATGATCGCTTACAAAGATATATTAAACCCCAAAGCTCTGCAACTCATGGGGTGTCAATTTTGTACCGGGCCTTGCCCTTGGCTGGGGCTCAGCAGAAGCTCCCTTATATGATGATCTGGGAGCGAAGGTTCTGTTTCTCGGCCCCCTTGGACTCCTGGATTAGAGCCGAAAACCACACCTCTAGGTTTTCGTCTTGTATCCTACATTTGAAACAGGCGAAGAAAATCCAGTTAAACTGGTACTTGACGCCACTTCGACTGGCAAAAATGCTGCGGTCCTCAGCCTCCTTGTGCTAGAAATGTGGCCTGGAGGTGGGCTCCATGGAACATGTGTGCTGGCTCTGCCCCCGGGTCCAGGGGTTCTGGAACATAGTTGAGTCACTGATCTCCGAGGTCGTTGGGTTTCCCTTCGACCTTGGCGGACCCATGGCTCCACTGGGCCTCGGCCTTGAGGACATCCCTGGAATGCTCCGCCCCATTGTAACCAATATTTTAATTGCGGCTAGACTATGCCTATCCAGACACTGGAGGCTTCTCTCCATACCCTCCAAGGGCGTATTGACCTCACAAATTGGGCTGCACTTGCAACACGAAACCACCCTGGCACATGATCTTGCCATTAAGTCTGAGAGGCTGGGATGGTGGGACCCATGGCTATCCTCCGCATATGGCTCTAACTCCAATTGATCTTATCACCAATTTGGCAGCTTGTTAACTTGATCATTAGCAGATATGCTGTTCACTATTCATTTCGTGGATTTATAATCAACTATTCCTCCCACCACTGGATCCTTCTTAATGCAATTTAATATACCCTATTGATTGTTGATGAGTATACACCTGTGATTGGACCTTCCTCCCCTCCCCCTCCCCCCTAATCCCTTATCTTCCTTTTTTTTGTTTTCTTCCTTTATTGTCTGTGTCAATCTTTATTGTACTATTGTTCGGGAATGTTATCCTGTTTATGTTGTATTATTATTATACTTAAATCTTAATAAAAGACCAAATGATTTAAAAATAAAAAAAAAGATGGTGCCAGGCTCTAAAGTGACACTTCTTTGCTTTTTTGGGGGGACTGCCTCAGCGCCAGGACACAATCACTTACAAGATATTATTGTTTGCAAAATCTTGTTGACTACCTCCTCATTAACCCCTCCATGAGGTGGACTGCAGATGGCACCTGACATATTACAAATCCCATTCCTCATGTTGCAGGTAACACTTGAGCTTGTGGTTTGGTGGAGTGATTATTGAAGCCTGACATATTTGGAAATATAAGAAACAAATAAGATTTTTCAGCTCACCACCAGTACATCTGGAATGCTGAGAAAGCATTGTTGGCAGCAATATACAGACAAGTTCAATATTAATGATAAATAGAACACACAAGTGCAAAAATCTGTATTCTATATGTAAGGAATTAAATGAAATAAAGTGATTGCACATTTTCAAGAAGCAATTTTTATAGTATATAACCTAAAACATGGATCTCAGGGATCCAGCTGGATTAGGGCATCAAACAGAAAAACCTATAAGAGGGCACACTCCTTAATTGTCTAGAAGAAAAGTGCCAAACCAATCCATTGCAAATATTTTATTATATCAAAGAGAATAATTACATAATATTATTAGACAATTTACACCCAGTGAAAAGAGGGGATACAGGATTAGGAACATTAAAAACAAAGCACCATGTAGGGGGTAAGGGGTGCACTGTACAAGGGTCAACAATTGATTATATTAAGAATTTTCAGCAAGTTGGACTAAAGTGCAGCTAGTGTAAACCAATATTGTTCTGGGGATACGATGATACAAGTATAAGGGGGCATTGAATTACCAGACATCAAAATATATCATTGACTTCAAAAAAACAAACAATACCGAAGTAAAGATGTCCGCCCCACCAGGTCTGCTGAATAGCAGGCCTGAGCTGCACTGGTGATTAGCCAGAAAAACCCACTTGATACATCAGTTCGATATATCAACCATCATGAAAGCATACACAATGTTGGCTGCATCCATACCTTGTGACATGTTGATTCCAAAAGTACAGCACACCCCAGCCTCGACACGTGTTTCTCCGTCAGGCTTCGTCAGGAGGCTAACTAAGACTGATGTTGTGCTCCCTCTTATAGCTCTCCCACCATGTGTATGCAATAGTGATGATGACATACCAAAGCAGTGCCGGATTAGACACAAATTAGATAAACAGGGCACACCTGTGTCCAGGTCTGGCCTGGCCAATCACTAGGCAGGATTTTAGGTTTGGGTTTCACTTTTGCTCTGTTATTAGCCATATGCTTTTTTTAATTGATGTTTTTTCTTCTCTATTTAGTTCTCCCCTGCACTGGATATCGACATCCCCCTTTTTTTGTTGGTGGTCCTGACTATCCGGTTGTGGGAATGTTTGACCAGAAAGAAGAATTTTTTCCTTAAGCGTTGGACCTAATTAAATCATGACCAACGGAAATAGGACCGGAGACATCTAGATTTGGACCCACTGTACTTTGTTACAGAGTAATAGCTCTATAATTTAGATTTTGGATGTACAGTTTGAATCAATAAGAGGTTGTCTTTTTTCCAGTGCAAATTGTATTTGTGTTTTTGGTCCTTTTTTGTAGTGCTAAGGATGGGCACACACTATATTTGGCCGGTGTATGCCGAGTAGGGAATGAATTTAGGCTTGGATATAGTTCCAGAATGGATTGATTAACCAGGGCATTTGACTGGATTTTGCTCTTATTAATTTGGTCATCTACTGTATTGTGCACTCATGGGGGCACTTGTCTCCAGCACTGTGATCTGTCTGGGGGGCTAGACAATTGATCTGGCCCTCATAAAAATGTTTCTATATGAGCAAAATGAGTCTCTTATTTGTCTCATGACCCTGTTTAATTTATCTCCGGGACTTTTTTCTATTCCCCAAATATAGTACAATCCCCATGTGAGTTGAATCTCCATCCGCGATGGACGCTGTGTATAGTAGGTTACCATGGGGATGCGTCCTCTCGGCCGTGCGCTCTGGACGCATGCACTGTGTGCCTCTCGTCGCGCCTCGCTCTGGAGCGTTGCCGGGGTGACGCGTCGGATGACTCGCTCCTCCGTCGCGTCACTTCCGGTGTGCTCCGGGGGCGGGATGTGATGACGCGGCATACATCATGTGCGATGAGCGCCGTTCTAATGGCCACATGATTATCTCAGGTAGTTCTGCCCTTAACAAATCCTAATGCTGCCTAGTGATTGGCCAGGCCAGACCTGGACACAGGTGTGCCCTGTTTATCTAATTTGTGTCTAATCCGGCACTGCTTTGGTATGTCATCATCACTATTGCATACACATGGTGGGAGAGCTATAAGAGGGAGCACAACATCAGTCTTAGTTAGCCTCCTGACGAAGCCTGACGGAGAAACACGTGTCGAGGCTGGGGTGTGCTGTACTTTTGGAATCAACATGTCACAAGGTATGGATGCAGCCAACATTGTGTATGCTTTCATGATGGTTGATATATCGAACTGATGTATCAAGTGGGTTTTTCTGGCTAATCACCAGTGCAGCTCAGGCCTGCTATTCAGCAGACCTGGTGGGGCGGACATCTTTACTTCGGTATTGTTTGTTTTTTTGAAGTCAATGATATATTTTGATGTCTGGTAATTCAATGCCCCCTTATACTTGTATCATCGTATCCCCAGAACGATATTGGTTTACACTAGCTGCACTTTAGTCCAACTTGCTGAAAATTCTTAATATAATCAATTGTTGACCCTTGTACAGTGCACCCCTTACCCCCTACATGGTGCTTTGTTTTTAATGTTCCTAATCCTGTATCCCCTCTTTTCACTGGGTGTAAATTTTTATAGTATTGTGTTTCATGACTGGATGGGAAATGATTAAAGGGTCTTTCTTCTGATGATGTCCTGTTTGTGTATCATTAGAGACTGGTGAGATTGAAACAGAACATCACAGGAAGTAAAGTAAGAAAACAGATACAGGAAATAACTTGTTAGGAAGAACAGTAAAGCGTTTGCAACTAAAGCAAATTACAACGTAATTAGGATTCAATAATGTATATTAAGTGTTGCCTAAATATGTGCTGTATTATATTTACACAGCTTGAATTTACTGTCCATGGTGAAGTTTCTTTCATAGTGACTTGAGCATAAAGGAAGGTGTTGCAATATTATTATTTCATATGGGTATTTCCTAAAGCAAGAGTGGTGGCCAGTCCTCTAAAAAATAGAACCATCATTTAGGAAGAGCCTAAGACATCTGAAGAGAGGAGTTTGAGGAAAAAAGTTACCGTATATACTCGAGTATAAGCCGAGTTTTTCAGCACAAAAATTGTGCTGAAAAGTGCCCCCCTCGGCTTATACTCGAGTCAGTGACGGCTCAGAGTGTGGGGGGGCGGTGTCCGGGGGCTGGAGGAGGTGGGGGAGGCTGTAATAGGGTTGGGCGGTCACATGCCCCCGCTCATTAGTGCAATGCAATATGCACGGCATCCCCCTGTCCATCAGCGGCAGGGGGAGCGGTGCATATTACACTGCACTATGTCAGCGCTTCCCTCCCAGTGGTATATACAGCATCGCCCCCCCTTGTGGTATACACAGGAGCCCCCCCTGTGGTATATACAGGCCCTCCGTTGCTGCCGCACACCTGTAAAAGAATAGCTTTCATACTTACCCCCCTCGCTGTCACCGCGCGCGCATCCTCCGCTCTCCTTCTTGCTTGTACCCAGCGTCCATCCATGTGACCGCGCACCTGTAATGACGTCATTGCTTGTGCGCGGTCACATAGATGAATGCCGGGTACAAGCAGGAAGGAGAGCAGAAGATGCGCGCGCGGTGACAGCGAGGAGGAGAAGTATTGTCGAGGTAAAGATATATTTTTACCTATATTTTATAGTATATATATATATCTATGTCATTTATACTTTTATATTTGTTTTTCTTTTATAACTAATATATTGGCTTATAGCATTAAATGGAACAATAAGTTTTTCTTCTGTTCAGGTATGTACTCAAGATAAATACATATATCTATTTATATCTCTCTCATCTCTCTCTCTTATTCTTTCCTTCTCTCCTCCTCTTTCCCCTTTCTCTCATTCTCTTCATATCTTCTCTCCCCTCTTTCCTCTTGCTTCCCTTCCCCCTATCCATGAATATGTTCTAAACAAAGTATTTTGCAGATGTATGTGAGACTGCTGAAGGAATAAGATGCAATGTACCAAGTTTGTCCTTGAAGTAGAGAGGCCTGCTTTGTTGGTACTAGGCTGTGCCATGAGAAAACTGGAGATGGCTGCATACCAGAGGCTAAAAGATGACACCTGGACTGATTGGAGGATGGACTTACGAAAGACAAAGAATTACTTATTACTAATAAATAGACATTAGCGTAATCCCACCTAAACTCTTAGCATAAATACACCCCGTTTTGGACATTTACATGCTTATCTTCTGGACTATAAAAGATGGTGTACCCAAATATGCAGTTCAGTTGCTGGGTATATCTTGCCAATGCTATTAAAGCACCGAACATGATTTAAGTTTAAATCGGATAATCAGTCTGATTTTATACTTATTTGGTACCGCATGTTCATAGTCTGATTTGGAGTGACCGGTGAAGGAGTGGAAGAGTTAAATTGCCTTGTCAGTATGAAAGCTATTCTTTTACAGGTGTGCGGCAGCAACGAGGGGCCTGTATATACCACAATGGGGGGCGCCTGTTTATACCACTGGGGGGGGCGCCTGTATATACCACGGGGGGGGTGCCTGTATATACCACTGGGGGGACCTCTATATACCACTGAAGGGGACCTGTATATACCACTGAAGGGGGACTGTTAATACCACTGAAGGGGGCCTGTATATACCAATAATGGGGGCCTGTATATACCACTGAGGGGGGCTGTAACCTCTGATGTGGGGGCCTGTATATAGCACTGAGGGGGGCCTGTATATACCACTGAAGAGGGCCTGTATATACCACTGATGGGGGGGCCTGTATATACCACTGATGGGAGGCCTTTATATACCACTGATGGATGGGCCTGTATATATTACTGATGGGGGCCTGTATATACCACTGAGGGGGGCCTGTATATACCACTGAGGGGGGCCCTGTATATACCACTGATGGGAGGCCTTTATATACCACTGATGGATGGGCCTGTATATATCACTGATGGGGGCCTGTATATACCACTGAGGGGGGCATGTATATACCACTGAGGGGGATGTAACCTCTAATGGGGGGCCCGTAAATACCACTAATGGCGGGCCTGTATATACCACTGAGGGGGGCCTTTTATATACCACTAATGGCGGACCTGTATATACCACTGAGGGGGGGCCTGTATATACCACTGATGGGGGGCTGTATTCCACTGATGGGGGTTGTAACCTCTGATGGGGGGGAATATTATACCAGTGATGGAAGTCCTATATACCAGTGATGGGGGATTATATACCAGTAATGGTTGGCCATTTATCATGATGAAAGGGGCTGTATACCGTGATGAGTCTGCTTCATTTTCCCCCCTAGGCTTATACTCGAGTCAATAAGTTTCCCTAGTTTTGGAGGGTAAAATTAGGGGCCTCGGCTTATACTCTAGTCGGCTTATACTCGAGTATATACGGTAATAAAGGTAAAGCCTCAATACTATAAACAGGTTAAGAGTATCTGTGATTCTTAAGATGCTTAGAAATCACCGATTAGGTTACATTGTTAATAGAGAAAAAAAAACTCACCACATTTGGCCACTTACAAATATCCATTGTATTTAGCAGGACGCTGCCAGCCACTCTAAGAGGCAACTCATGTCACCCAACACCGGTGCTCAATCTCTTGCAACACTGACATGGGGGCGATTGTGGCATCTGCGTCCAGCCATGCCACAAGGAGGAGACTAGTGGTATCTCCGGACACGAGATCACCATAGGGCGGCAGCCACTCCAGACCATGTGAAGCATAGTGTCAGAGCACAGCCTATTAATGACACCCAGCTCTTAGACAAGGCGGGCTCCTCTGCAACAGTTATATGCATCACAAGTTACTGACGCCCCCTAGAGGGCCCAGCCTCAAACTGCAGAAGGATAAAAAAAATGCAATAAACACTATAGCTGAAATGTGAGGTGTTGGTTTGATATTTTGGACTAAAATAGCGTAAGCCCGTAGCCCCCTTCACGGACCCTCACGCCTACGAGTACCTACCCATATGTTTGACCATATGTTTAATTTAATTTAGATATCACCAAATAGGTTACATTGTTAATTGAGAAAAAAAATCACTAAATTTGGCCACTTACAATTATCCATTGCATTTAGCAGTACGCTGCCAGCCATTCTAAGAGGCAACTCAGGTCACCCAACACCGGTGCTCAATCTCCTGCAACCCTGACATGGGGACGATTGAGGCATCTGCGTCCAGCCATGCCACAAGGAGGAGACTGGTGGTATCGCCGGACACAAGTTCACCATAGGGCGGCAGCCACTCCAGTCCATGCGAAGCACAGTGTTAGAACACAGCCTAATAATGACACCCAGCTGTTAGACAAGGCGGGCTGCTCTGCAACAGTTATATGCATCACAAGTGACTGATGCCCCCTAGAGGGCCCAGCCTCAAACTGAGAACATGGGCTTCGCCGTATTTCTGGAACCAGTCGGATCCAGCAGGCAGCGACGGGCTGCCCCCAACCCCCAGGTGCCTATTTGTACCTGGCCGGACACAAGAACATAGGGGAGCCCTTTTTTTTATTATTTCATGAATTTCATGAAATAATAAAAAAAAATGCGTGGGGCTCCGCGCAATTTCTATGTCTAGCCAGGTACAGCTAAGCAGCTGGGGGCTGGAATCCGCAGCGCAGGGAGGCCCAAGCTTTCTGGGCACCCCCCGCTGCAAATTGCAGCCCGCAGCCGCCCCAGAAGATGGCGCGTTCATTGAAGCGCCATCCTCTGGCGCTGAACCCCGCTCTTCCAGCGGCCCTGGTGGCGGTGGCACGCTGGGTAATAAAGGGGTTAATGCCAGCTTTGTTATACAAGCTGGTATTAAGTCCGAGATTCTTAATGTCAGGCCACGTTTGACCCAGCCACTAAGAATCTCCAATAAAGGGTTAAAAAAACAAAACACAGAGAAAAATGTTTATTTGAAATAAAAAAAAAAGCCATTAGGGACTCCATCTTTAATTAAAAAAATCCTCTTCTGTCCGACGCAGTCCAAAACGCGATGTCCTCTCTGCTACATCCCCTGTGCATAGATATAGATGTCTATGCACAGGGAATGAGCAGACTGAGAACAATCTCAGCACTGCTACATCATCTCTGTGAGCAGGCGGGCTCTAGGACCCTGGAGCTGCACAGAGAAGACAGCTGGACTCGGCTCCGCAAAGAAACAGCAGTTACTTTGCGAGTTTCCCTGCTATCACTTGCACAGTAGCCGAGTCTAATGCAAGACAATGGCAATCCTAGTTTTGTCAGCGTTTGCCATTGATTTGCATTGGACTCGTGCGAGTAAACGCTGGGAAACTCGCAGAGTACTGAGTCCTGCGAGTCCCTTACTACTCGCCCAGTAACGAGTCCTAGCGAGTAGATTCAATCATCCCTAGAAGCAATCATTCTTCTGATGCTTGGCAAAACATACCTGCTTTCCTTGCACCTTCGAAAATATAGTGTGTCCTCTATGAATATTATTAAGTCTGTATATGGACTGTTTATAATGTTCCTTTATGCTGAAAAAAGGCTGTTTGTTTTCCATTCTACTGGAAGTTTATGCACTTGAATAAACTTCTGTTTGACTACGTGCTTATGTGAACGTTATTAGTAGCTTAAAAGCTACTGAAACTCTACAATACCTAGACATGTTTCACTCTGGATTGCAAACTAAAAAAAGTTTAACATCTAACTTCTTATGAAAGATGAGGGCAACAAAACCATAATTTGCAAAATGTATTCAAGGTTTTTTGTGTGTGAATGGACATACTGTAATATCTAAATATCAGGGGTGTAGAGATCTTGATCTTAGAGAGCGTGACTATGACTGGACCCATTGGGGAGGGGGGGGCGGGAACTCCAGCGCCTACTTCAACTGGATGTGCATCCGAGGATGCCAATTCAGCTGAAATTCCAGTGAATAGACTCGCAAGGCCTAGAAGGGGGGAATATAAACCAGCATGGGGGCTATATACTGTATAGGTATACACCAGTATGGGGGTGATATACAGTATACACCAGGATTGGCCCAGAATGGGGCACATACATGTATTATGGTTGGAGAGATATAAACCAAGAAGGGGGACAGATATACCAGAATGGGGGACATATACTGTATAACAGGATGGTGGACATACAGTATATACATTATATACCAGGAAGGGGTCCGTAATAAGGGACATCTATACCAGGATGGGGGACATATATATAGCAGGATGGTTAGATACATACCAGGATGAGCCCATTAGGAGAACCAATATACCAGGGTGGGGACATATATACGAGGGCAGGCCAAGGATGGGGATGTATAAACCAGAATGGGCCCAAGATGGGAACATATATAAAAAGAGGGTGGACATATTTTCCAGGATGGTGCCACAATGGAGGACATCTGTACCAGGATGGGGGACTTACAGTATATATAACAGCAAGAGAGATGTATAGCAGGATATGTCTATAATGGGGGACATATATACCAGAATGGGGACATATATATCAGGGTAAGCTCAGGATGTGGACATATATACCAGAAAGGGAAATGGGATGAGTAACATATATACCAGGACAGGGATGTATAAATCAGAATATGCCCAGGATAAGGACACATATAAAAAGATGGGGGGACATAAAAATCAGTATGAGGCGCATAATGGGGAATATATATACTAAGAAGGGGGACATATATACCAGATTGGTGGAGATATATACCAGGATGGGTCCATAATGGGGATATACATACCAAGATGGAGAAATATACACCAGGATAGGTCCTAGATGGGGGACATATGTACCAGGAAGGTGAATGGGATGAAGGACATATCTACCAGGATGGGTACATATAAACCAGAATAGGCCCAGGATACAGACATATATAAAAGGATGAGGGGAGATATATACAAGAATGAGGTACATATATACTTGAAGGATCCCAGGATGAGGTACATACAGCCAGTGAAATGAGTATTAAATACCTCACCAATTTTCTAAATAAATATATTTCTAAAGGTGCTATTGATATGAATTTCTCACTAGGCAAATAAATCAAACCATAGATGTCCATAAATTAAGTTATGTATAATAATGAGTAATGACACAGAGAAAAAGTATTAAACACACTAAGAAATAGAGGTGCAAAAATCCATGAAAAATCATGACACTAGCTGAAATCTAATCAGTAATTAGAAACAATCCTGCAAATAATAATATCAGCTGGATCATCCAAAGACCTTTAATAAGGTATCGAATTACCAAGTTGCCACACAAGAAACATCCCATAATGGGTAAACCAATGAACTGTTTCAAGACTAGAGATGAGCGAACCAATTGACATTCGGGTCCGGTTCTGTTCGCCAAAAAAACATATGTTTGTCAAATAGAACTGCAAACAATTTATTGAACATCCGAAACCCATTCATTACAATGAGAGGCAAAATCAGGGGCCTAGAAAAAACCTTCAGAGGGGCCCAAAAGTTGCCAAAAAAACTCAAACCCTTTTACAGTGGAACACTGCTCTTTTGGCACAGACATTAGTTTTCTAGACTATTACTTACCAGCTTCAGCACACTTTGCTTTCGGGCACACTCACTGACCTTACTGCTTCCCCTCATTGATTGATTGAAGTCAGCCTTAACCAGCCCACCCTCTCTGCAAGCGTCTATGATTTGTTGCCAGTATGGTAACCAAACTGATGTTATATTACTGTAAAATTAAACAGATAGTTGTAAAAATGGGCTTCTGCTTCATTGTATTTTTGATTGCCAACCAAAGTAGCCCAGGGAACTTAGGCTGGAATACTCAGCATGGTGAGGCCCAAGCGTTCTGGGCCCCATGCTAAAAAATGCAGCCCGCAACTACCTTAGAAATGGCTCCTTCATGAGAGACACCAAAACTGGCAGTTACTACGCTCTTCTCCAGTAGTTGCCTTGGTGCTGGTGACAGACTGGGTAATAAGAGGTTAATGTCAGTTGACAGCAAGGCAAGAGGTTAATAATTTCGAGGCATCAATCAGATATTACTAATCAAGTCAGTAAGAAATATTTTATTTCAAGATTAACCCCAAGACATTCCTTCCTTTCATAATTTTTTTGCTAAATTAAAATAGATTTTTTTCAAGTTTGACGTTCCACCCAAACCCCCCCCAAAAAAGGATGTAAGAAATAACAAAAAAAAGAAACCTAAATAAATGCTAAAGTACTGTCAGAATATGTGGGTAAAATCAGTGGCTGCATCCCCCATAACTTGGGACAGCTGGCACTGCATGGCAATCAGCAGTGTAAAAAGCTATGACTTCCCTAAGGCTGTCCCAGGTATCACGCAACAGGGAGTCTTGAGATAACCTTAGTGACATCAGCGCTTGCAACATATGCTGTCTCGTGAGAGCTGTGATATCACGCAAGACATAGAAGGTATATCTAGCAGGGATCGTGAAACAGTGCCTGTGAGAAACGGTGACTTCAGGGAGTGCCATGCAGTTCAAACTTGTGGGATAGCCCTTGTTTGACCCCTCAAAACTGAACTGCACTAATGTTTGTGATTGCACCACTTATCACACTCTAACCAGTGCCTGCATGCCTCCTCTCACAGTATATGGGGGATGCTTTCTGTTAACTAGACTTCCATGTGCTTTTAAGGCTCTGAGCCCACAATGCGTTGTTTGAGGCTGTTTTTGAAGATGATTTTGAGCTTCTGCATCAAAATCTGCATGTCTTTGCTGAGGACAAAAACATTTATACCTTAAACCTTTAGGCCACAGTTTGTTCGCCAGCTTGTGTATACCAGTATCAAAGCACCTCTTAGTTTTCAGAAACAGTTCAACAAACAAGAAGTGAAGTAAAAAAGCTTTAGCTATAGCAACTCTCTTAAAAAAACCATGTTGCTACATGATTAATAGTTCACATTTATAATACACACAGTGAAAACTTTAACCCCCTCCTGACCTATGACGTTGTGGAATGTCATAGAAGTCGGTGCCTTCCCGACCTGTGATGTCCCATAACATCATAGCGGTTACCGTGGCCCATTGCCACGGACATCGGCATCGGGCCCCGGTGCTCTGTGATTCCTAGCACAGAGCACCGGGGCTTGAGGGGCTTGAGGTCAGGGGGATATGGATTCCTCACCCCGCCCCCAGGATCATGGTGATTGGCTGTTTGAGCAGTCAATCATCACGATTCTGTGTCCACCTATGGAAGGGGCCCCACACTGATGGGGAGTGATCTGATCACTCCCCATCAGCTTCAGCATGGCAGGGGTGCAGGTACTTGTGCCTGCCACCACCTGCTGGTCTCGCCACCTTCTGGTATCGCCATCTGCTGCCTGCCTCCTGCTGGTCCTGTCACCGCCACCACTTTTCTGCAGCCCGATCCCCCTGCATGGGCATCAGGCTGCAGTGAAGTGATCTGACAGCCCTGGCACAGTGATCACACAGCGAATCATTGTGCCCCAGGTTCAGATCCTTTCTCGGCAGCCTGATCCCCATGCAGGGGGATCAGGCTGCAGAGAAGCAATCTGACAACCCGGGCACAGTGATCCGCTATGTGATCACTGTGCCCGGGCTGTCAGATCACTTCTCTGCAGCCCGATCCCTATACAGAGGGATCAGGCTGCAGAGAAGCAATCTGACAGCCCAGGCACATTGATCCACTATATGATCACTGTGCCTGGGCTGTCAGATCATTTCTCTGCAGCCTGATCCCTCTGCATGAGGAACGGGCTGCAAAGAAGGGATCTGACAGCTCGGCACAGTGATCCGCTATGTGATCACTGTGCCAGGGCTGTCAGATCACTTCACTGCAGCCTGATTCCCCTGCATGGAGATCAGGTCTACAGCGAAGTGATCTGACAGCCCTGGTGCATTGATCCATTATGTGATCACTGTGGCAGGGCTGTCAGACCAGTTCCCTGCAACGTCGGGTCACCTGACCAAAGCCTCAGAGATCATGTGATCTCTGAGACTTGGGTTTGCACAGTGATGTTGCACTGTATGGCAATGATTTGCCATAACAGTGCATCACCACTATGACACCAGAGTCTGCAGCAAGAGAACACTTGATCCCTTGCTGCAGTCTCTGGATGTAGCACAGACGATCGAGCATCGTGGCACCATCGTTTTGGACTACGCCAGATATTTATAATAAAGATGGAGTTGTTTGTGGTTTTTTCAAATAAAACAATTTTTCTCTGTGTGGTGTATTTTTTTACTATTTACTAGAGATTCCTAATGGCCGGGTCTAACATTGGCCCGATATTATGAATCTCGGGCTTAGTGCCAGCTGGCAATAAAAAAGCTGGAATAACCCCTTTATTACCCAGTTTGCCACCGGCACCAGGGCAACTGGAAGAGTCTGGATACAGCGCCAGAATATGGTAGTTCAATGAATGCACCATTTTCTGGGGTGGCTGCGGGCTTCAATTCACAGCATGGGAGGCCCAGAATGCTTGGGCCTCTCCATGCTGAGGATTCCAGCCCCCAGCTGTCTACTTGTACCTGGCTGGACTAAAAATATGGCAGAGCCCCAGGTAATTTTTTTTCTAAAATTAGTTATTTAAATTTTAAAAAACAGGCTTTGCTGTATTTTTGGTTGCCAGCCAGGTACAACGAGGCAGCTGGGGGTTGGTGGCAGTTGGTGGACCAAAAATATGTCGAAGCCCAACAGCATTTTTTTTTATTATTTCTACATATAAAACCACATGGAGCTTTGCTTTATTTTTGGTTGCCAGCCAGGTTCAACTTGGCACCTAGGGGTCTGGAATCCTCAACGTGGAGAGACCTAAATGTTGTGGGCGCCCCACAATGTGAATTGCAACCCACAGCCACACCAGAAAATAGCACATTTATTAGAGGCGCCATTTTCAGGTGCTGTACCCCAACTCTTCCTGTTGCCCTTGTGCTGGTGGCTATGCTGGTGGCACACAGGGGCTCTCCATAACTGACATGGTGACCACTAACAATTAGAGCTAATTTCCCATTGGTGTCCGCTAACAAGTTTAATGGAAAATTAGCTCTTCTTGTTAGTAGTCACCATGTCAGGTAATGAGAGCCCCTGTGTGCCTAAATATTGGAGCTTGCCCACAAGTGACCCCATTTTGGAAACTAGACCCCCCAAGGAACTTATCTAGATGCATAGTGAGCACTTTGAACCCCCAGATACTTTACAAATTGATCTATAAAAGTGAAAGTCTTTTTTTCACAAAATGTTTCTGTTTTCATTTTACGGATCAATTTGTGAAGCACCTCGAGGTTCAAAGTGCTCACCTCATCGAGAGAAGTTCCTTGGGGGGGTCTAGTTTCCAAAATGGGGTCACTTGTGGGGGAGCTCCAATGTATAGGCACACAGGAATTCTCTATACGCGACATGGTGTCCGCTAACAATTGGAGCTAATTTTCCATTAAAATTGTTAGCGGAAACCATGTTGCGTATGGTGAGCCCCTGTTTGCTTAAACATTGGAGCTCCCCCTTTTTTGTGAAAAAAAGTACTTTTTCATTTTTACGGATCAATTTGTGAAGCACCTGGGGGTTCAAAGTGCTCACTATGCATCTAAATAAGTTCCTTGGGGGGTCTAGTTTCCAAAATGGGGTCACTTGTGGGGGAGCTTCACTGTTTAGGCACACAGGGGCTCTCTATACGCAACATGCTGTCCACTAACAATTGGAACTAATTTTCCATTCAAAAAGTGAAATGACGTTCCTTCCCTTCCGAGCCCTACCATGCACCAAAACAGTGGTTTATCACCACATATGAGGTATCGGTGTACTCAGGAAAAATCTAAGCCCATGTGAAAATGAAATAATTGAGGCTAAAAGAACATTTTTGTTGGAGAAATCAAAATGTCAATTTTTTTCCTTCCATGTTGCTTTAGTTCCTGTGAAGCACCTGAAGGGTTAAATATTTTGTTGATGTAGTCTTGAGTAGCTTGAGGGGTGCAGATTTTGGAATGGTTTCACTTTTGGGTGTTTTCTGTCATGTATGCCCCTCAAAGGGTCTTCAAATGTGATGTGGTCATTAAAAAAATAGTTTTGTAAATTTTGCAGGAAAAATGAGAAATTGCTGATGAACTTTGAACCCTTATAACTTCCTAACAAAAATGTTTTCTTCCAAAATTGTGCTGATGTAAAGTAGACTTGTGGGAAATGTTATTTATTAACTATTTTGTGTCACATAACTCTCTGGTTTAACAGAATAAAAATTCTAAATTTGAAAATTGTGAAATTTTCCAAATTTTCACCAAATTTTCAATGTTTTCACAAATAAACGTACAAATTGTTGACCTAAATTTACCACTATCATGAAGCCTAATATGTCACAAAAAAACTATCTCAGAATTACTAGGATCCATTGAAGCATTCCAGAGTTATTACCTCATAAATGGACACTGATCAGAATTGCAAAAAATGTCCAGGTCATTACAGTCAAAATAGGCTGGGTCATGAAGGGGTTAAAATAGGCACCAGTCAGCACAGACTATAATAAGTTTAAAAGACACATATAAATATACAAGATATATAAGTAAGTACCACAAGAGTTAGTAGACTCCATTAACAAGAGGTACAGGATAGGGGGGTGTGGCCTGACCACGGAACATGTCGGCCGCATAGCACAAGAGCTCCGGCACCCTTTCATCTAACCCCCGGCTCACACAGAGGTCCCACAGCCTTGTACCCTCCACTTTTCGCCCTCTATAACTCCCTCCATCCCCAGGACCGACTTGGATGCCGGTGAGTGCAAGGTCTGTCTGCCCAGACTGACGGGAGAAGCCACCACTTACAGCCTCCCCTGGCTTTGCATCCATGTGCACTGAGGATGCACGTCTGCACCGGCTCCCCCATTGTTTACTGAGAGGAACTTTCTCCCCACCACCTCACGGCACCGACGTATAAGCAAAGCGGTGGTGGGAGGGAGTGGGTTTATAAGCCACCAGATCGCCGTTCCCGCCTGAGGGGTCTCTCTTAGGGATGGGCAAATCTACTCGCTAGGACTCGTTACTCGGCGAGTAGTAAGGGACTCGCAGGACTCGGTACTCTGCGAGTTTCCCAGTGATTACTCGCACGAGTCCAATGCAAATCAATATCAATCCTAGTTTTGTCAGAAACGCTGACAAAACTAGGATTGCCATTGTTTGCATTAGACTCGGCTACTGTGCCAGTGATAGCAGGGAAACTCGCAAAGTAACTGCTGTTTCTTTGCGAGCCGAGTCCAGCTGTCTTCTCTGTGCAGCTCCAGGGTCCTAGAGCCCGCCTGCTCACAGACATGATGTAGCAGTGCTGAGATTGTTCTCAGTCTGCTCATTCCCTGTGCATAGACATCTATATTTATGCACAGGGGATGTAGCAGAGAGGACATCGCGTTTTGGACTGCGTCGGACAGAAGAGGATTTTTTTAATTAAAGATGGAGTCCCTAATGGCTTTTTTTTTTATTTCAAATAAAAAATTTTCTCTGTGTTATGTTTTTTTAACCCTTTATTGGAGATTCTTAGTGGCTGGGTCAAACGTTGCCTGACATTAAGAATCTCGGGCTTAATACCAGCTTGTATAACAAAGCTGGTATTAACCCCTTTATTACCCAGCGTGCCACTGCCACCAGGGCCGCTGGAAGAGCGGGGTTCAGCGCCAGAGGATGGCGCTTCAATGAACGCGCCATCTTCTGGGGCGGCTGCGGGCTGCAATTTGCAGCGGGGGGTGCCCAGAAAGCTTGGGCATCCCTGCGCTGCGGATTCCAGCCCCCAGCTGCTTAGCTGTACCTGGCTAGACATAGAAATTGCGCGGAGCCCCACGCATTTTTTTTATTATTTAATGAATTTCAGAGTCAGAGTCTCAGAGTCAGAGTCTCAGAGTCAGAGTCTCAGAGTCGGAGTCTCAGAGTCGGAGTCGCCTCAGAGTCGGAGTCGCCTCAGAGTCGGAGTCGCCTCGGAGTCGGAGTCGGAGTCTCCTCAGAGTCGCCTCAGAGTCGGAGTCGCCTCGGAGTCGGAGTCGCCTCGGAGTCGGAGTCGTCTCGGAGTCGAGTCGGAGTCGGAGTCGTCTCGGAGTCAGAGTCGTCTCGGAGTCGAGTCGGAGTCGGAGTCGTCTCGGAGTCGGAGTCGTCTCGGAGTCGGAGTCGTCTCGGAGTCGGAGTCGGAGTCGTCTCGGAGTCGTGTCGGAGTCGTCTCGGAGTCGTCTCGGAGTCGGAGTCGTCTCGGAGTCGGAGTCGTCTCGGAGTCGGAGTCGTCTCGGAGTCGAGTCGGAGTCGGAGTCGTCTCGGAGTCGGAGTCGTCTCGGAGTCGGAGTCGGAGTCGTCTCGGAGTCGGAGTCGGAGTCGTCTCGGAGTCGGAGTCGGAGTCCGAGTTTTTTTATTATTTAATGAATTTCAGAGTCAGAGTCTCAGAGTCAGAGTCTCAGAGTCAGAGTCTCAGAGTCGGAGTCTCAGAGTCGGAGTCGCCTCAGAGTCGAAGTCGCCTCGGAGTCGGAGTCGGAGTCTCCTCAGAGTCGCCTCAGAGTCGGAGTCGCCTCGGAGTCGGAGTCGCCTCGGAGTCGGAGTCGTCTCGGAGTCGAGTCGGAGTCGTCTCGGAGTCGGAGTCGTCTCGGAGTCGGAGTCGTCTCGGAGTCGAGTAGGAGTCGGAGTCGTCTCGGAGTCGGAGTCGTCTCGGAGTCGGGGTCGTCTCGGAGTCGGAGTCGTCTCGGAGTCGAGTCGGAGTCGGAGTCGTCTCGGAGTCGGAGTCGTCTCGGAGTCGGAGTCGTCTCGGAGTCGGAGTCGGAGTCGTCTCGGAGTCGGAGTCGTCTCGGAGTCGTCTCGGAGTCGGAGTCGTCTCGGAGTCGGAGTCGTCTCGGAGTCGGAGTCGTCTCGGAGTCGAGTCGGAGTCGGAGTCGTCTCGGAGTCGGAGTCGTCTCGGAGTCGGAGTCGTCTCGGAGTCGGAGTCGTCTCGGAGTCGGAGTCGGAGTCGTCTCAGAGTCGGAGTCGGAGTCGGAGTCGTCTCGGAGTCGGAGTCGTCTCGGAGTCGGAGTCGGAGTCGGAGTCGTCTCAGAGTCGGAGTCGTCTCGGAGTCGGAGTCAAAAAAATGCGTGGGGCTCCGCGCAATTTCTATGTCTAGCCAGGTACAGCTAAGCAGCTGGGGGCTGGAATCCGCAGTGCAGGGATGCCCAAGCTTTCTGGGCACCCCCCGCTGCAAATTGCAGCCCGCAGCCGCCCCAGAAGATGGCGCGTTCATTGAAGCGCCATCCTCTGGCGCTGAACCCCGCTCTTCCAGCGGCCCTGGTGGCGGTGGCACGCTGGGTAATAGAGGTTAGGGCCAGCTTTGTATTATCAGCTGGCCCTAAGCCCGAAATTTATGGCGGTCACGCCAATATTAGACATGACCGCCATGAATTTCTATTAAATTGTTTTAAAAAAAACACAACACAGAGAAATTTTTTTATTAGAAATAAAAAAAAAGCCATTAGAGACTCCATCTTTAATTAAAAAAATCCTCTTCCGTCCGACGCAGTCCAAAACGCGATGTCCTCTCTGCTCATCCCTGTGCATAGATATAGATGTATATGCACACGGAATGAGCAGACTGAGAACAATCTCAGCTCTGCTACATCATCTCTGTGCACAGACATTCATGTCTTTACACAGGGAATGAGCAGACTGAGAAGAATCTCAGCACTGCTACATCAGGCAGCAGGCGGGCTCTAGGACCCTGGAGCTGGCAGCCAGCACAGAGGAGAAAGCAGGACTCTTATCTGTGCGAGTTTCCCAGCGATTACAGTTACAAAGTAAACGAGCAATGCAAATAAATGACAAAACTAGGATTGCTTCAGGCTGAAGCTTCCGAGACACATCTGCGATTTGTAAATCTCACACTATTCGCTATTACTCGCTTCCCCATTCATTAACATTGGACTCGCTAGACTCGCAACGAGTAGCGAGTCCTGTGCTCGGACTCGCTAGAGTCAAGCGATTCCGAGTAATTTAGGATTCGCCCATCACTAGTCTCTCTACATCTTCAGCCGCACAGCTCCCCATCCTGGCCTCCCCCAGTCCTATCTTCACGGGCACTGAGGACGCACGTGCATTGCGGATTCCCCCGCCGTCTGTCGTGCAGGAATTACTTACAGACACCTGCTGCCACTGACACCTCTGCAGGACGCTGACTGAGAGGAGCGGGTCTCACGGGGCTCAGATTTACTGCTCCCGCACAGTCACAGTCATTAAGGAGCCCTGCTTCATTCTTAACTGTGCAGCGTTGCACATAAACCCCTTGCTCCCCTGCTGGGACCCAAGTGTCTTCTCCATACATTCTACTTGAGAAAGACACAGAAAGTGCAGGACTGTAATCCTTATATGTGGAGCATAAAAACTCAGCCCTTTCTTACTGGTGTCATCATCTACCACTTGCATCTGCTTTTTGCTGGATATTAAACAACCATAGACTGTTTTCTCTACATCTGCTGCCCCTCTCCTTTTTACTGTGCAGCTTTACAATTTAACTCTTTACTCCCTTGTTGGGGCCCTCATATATGCCCTGCATATCCTAGCAAGGAAGATAGCATTGGTGTGAGACTGTGTTTCTTATCTGAAAGACATATAGGCACTGGTCTTTACTATTTTACCACCACTTGCCATCAGTGTCAGGCACTTACAGGATATTAAACAACTACGGACTGCTTTCTATGTTGCGGCTGTTCCTCTTGGGGATCCCCCTAGCCCTCACAACAGCTATGCCTCCGGCTGTACAATACCATACTATAAGCCTATACTATACAAGAAAGTGGTGATTACATGGGCGAAGTCCGTCCCACTAAAAGAGGTCTCCCTAAACGGGTAACAGACTTTTTAACTCCAGATCGTATCACCTCAGACCCTTCCAACATGGCACCACCATCTCCCTGCTCACCCCGTTCTTCCCGCAGGTGCTCTGTCGCTTTATCTGGATCAACGATTGGAGATGGTGAGGATGCCCCTCTTACCATGAGTAAAATGAAGGAACTACACTCATCTTTGAGTACATCCCTGCAAGAAGACATGAGAGTCATGGTGGCTGACTTGATTGGGGAGGTATCCGAACTTGGAAGGCGTACTGACAAAATGGAAAAGAAGCTTGTAGATTTAATAAAATCACACGATTTATTAGATGCTTACAAAAACCTAGAGAAAAGGATGGATAAAATGCATATTAAGACTTTGGACCTTGAAGACAGGTCATGCCGTAAAAGGGGGATAGATGAGGCGGTACATCCCCGTGACCTCCGCTCCTTCCTCCAGGAAGTCATCCAAGCAGCCATGCCAGAAGTGGAGAAAAAAGACATCATTATAGATCGAATTCATAGGATTCTTAAACCCTCCACATTCAGTCCCAGCTTACCAAGGGATGTTCTGGCTCGTATTCATTTTTATGAGTTAAAAGATGACTTTCTCTATTGCCTAAGAGGAAAACCAACCCTCCCTCCAAAATTCTCACACCTAAAAGTCTTCGCCGATCTCTCGGACACTTGCCCTGAGACGAGAGTTCCAACCGTACACCTCCGTTCCACAAGACCGCCAAATTCCCTACCGCTGGGGATTTCCCACCAAGTTACTTATCCACAGAGACAATTCCACCCATGTATGCCGTTTGCCTTCTAAAACGGAGAAACTTCTCATGCAATGGGGTATGCGGTCCCCTAAAGCAACCACGCCGAGATCCTCATCTTCCTCTCCGCATAACTGCCACATTGATCTGGAGTGGAGCGTGGCCAGAAGACCTCTCGTTATGAACACTGGGTGCAATTTCTTGTGATCTTCTTTGGTGACTCTCTTCCAAAATCTCTTTCTTCTCTTGCTCTTCTTTCGGCTTGCATCCATTTCTTTTTTCTTATTTTCCCCTTTCTCAGACTTAACTCTTTCTTTTTTCCACACTTCTTTCTTCTCTAGTTCCTCCTTTTGGCTTTGTACTCACCTCTTTTTCTTCTCACTCGCCCCTTTTTTCATACTTACCTCTTTTCTTTCCTCTCCTGCTCCTAACCATTCTTCCCCAATTCCCTTTCCTCCTTCCTCTCTCCCTTTTGAACCCCTCCTCTCTTCTTCTATAATCTGTGGAAGATTTGCCGCTAGAGTGAAATCTTTCACTTTTCTGAGGTGTAATATCCTCACTCCCTTCACTTTCCTAACACACTATTGCATTGTTGGGATAGGTTTTTCTCTTGTTATTTGTCTTCTTTTGCCTATCTTCGATCCCCTCCCACTGTCCAACTTCCTTCCTGGTATACCTGTACTGACAGGCTTAATGCATATTATTGCATTGTTGCTTAATCTTTTCAGTACTGTTTGTGCCGACTCCTTCATAGTGTTATGAGTTTATCAGTATTTTCCGTTAATGTTAATGGTCTTAATTCTGCCTGTAAACGCGCCTTAACATGGCAACAACTTAATGACTCCAAATGTGAAATTCTCTATATACAAGAAACTCATCTATTGGCAAAGGATAATTTCAGGATGTATGCTGGGTCTTTCCCACACCAATTTTTTGCCAATGGATATGTAAAGAAAACAGGTGTGGGCGTCCACTGATGAAGGAAATCCCCTCTTATTTAAGAGACACTAGCGCTTTTATAGAGCTACTGGGAGGTATGGATTGGCAGGTTGGATTTAAATTGGCGTCAATCGACGTGGATAATCTATATACCAGGATTCCACAGAAACTCGCCATTGATGCAGTGAGGGAAACTTTGAAGGCTACTGATAAACCCAAGGAATTGCAGGACTTCATTCTGGAAGCCCTGGAGTTTGTATTAACTAACAACTCTTTCAAGTTTGGGAACCAGTGGTTTACCCAGCGCGTTGGGACCGTGATGGGTACACCAGTGGCCTGCACCCTGGCAAATATTTTTCTGGGCTTTTTTGAAAATAAATATATCTATTCATCACAAAATCCGTACCTAAAATGTATTAAAACCTATTATCGGTACGTGGATGATGGTTTCTTGGTGTGGGATGGCGGAGAGGAGGTATTCTTGGAATTTGTTAACTACTTGAACAGTGAAAATGAGATGAACATGAAATTCTCCTCAGTGCTAGGCGGAGATGTTCTGGAGTTTCTGGACGTGAAAGTTACGATCAGAGATGGAAGGATCATCACTGAAAATTTTCAAAAAAAAACGGCTACTAACTCCGTACTCCATTATGAGAGTAATCACCCCTTTCACGTTAAAAAAGCTTTGCCGTTCAATCAGGTAATGCGTTTGAGAAGAAATAATAACGAAGATGATAGATATAGAGAACAGGTCCAGGAGTTAAAGAAACGGCTTAGAGAGAGAGCGTACCCTGATGAGTTGGTAGAGGAGGCCGTGGTAAAGGTTGATGATATCTGGAAGGAGGGTTGGAGAAAGACCGTAGGGAGTAAAAAAGAAAGAAAAAAGGAGAAGAGGTTCATATTCAACTTCATATTTGGACCTATGGATAGGGCTATAAAAACGGCCATATCTAGAAACTGGTACATGATAGAAAGCGATAAACATCTTAAGGAGGTCGCTTTGAGAAAACCCCTGGTTACGCATAGACGATGCAGAAATATTGATGATATGATAGTACGGAGACGGTTTACTGCAGAAAAAACTTGGTTAGATATTTTTAACCTGTGGTTGTGAGTAAAAAGGTTTTTATTGTATATATTGTAAGCACATAGTACTGTACTGTATGTATGTAATGCACTTTGATTACTTAATTGCACTGTCACTTTAAGAGCTGTTTTGGTTTCAGCTCCATAATCTTAACTTCACACATGTTCACTAATTAAGTTTGTGATGTCATCAGTGGGGGTGTATAAGTTGCCTAGTGCAACAATACACTCTGAGGACTAACCTGCTGAAGCGCCTTATAAGGCGTGAAACGTCGTGCCCCCCTTCCTCCCACCCGCATGCCACCACCTGCTGTGTGCACTGAAGCACAATAAAGAACTGCTGTTTATAGAAGCTCTGAGTGCGACTTCTTTTTCTTCTCCTATAGCACTATTGAATTGTGATGTTAAACTCTACCCAAAAATTTAAGCTTCTAGACTCCTCAATGTTCTTCCATCTTGGCCCTGACCAAGTAGGTTTTGTGCCAGGACGACAGGCCCGCAATGGCACGAGGCGGATAATCAATCTATTAAACATCTTGGAACGGGAGACAACCACCAGTGCATGCCTGTCTCTAGATGCTGAAAAAGCGTTTGACAGGGTGCACTGGGGGTATATTGATGCGGTCCTTTCGAGATTCGGGTTTTAGGGCCCAATTAAATCTGCTATTATGGCACTTTACTCTGCCCCTTCAGCCTCAGTTAGGGCCTGTGTTTTTTTGTCAGAATCCTTCACCATCTCAAACGGAGTCCGGCAGGGCTGCCCCCTGTTCCCTTTAATTTTTGCTATGACAATCGAGCCCCTCACAGCAATAGTGCGCCTTAGCCCACGTATCCACGGAGTAAAGGTAGGCTCTCAGGAGCATAAAATTCGTCTCTATGGGGATGATGTCATTTTTGCATGTACAGACTTTGATACCTCCATCCCGGAGATCATGTGCCTCTTATCTGACTTCTCAGCCGTGTAATATTATAAATGAAATATTACATAGTCTACACTTTTTCCACTCCACATCCCACTGCCACTTCAATCTGCTTTGCAGAGGGCATTCCCCTTCACCAGGTCACCCGAAGGGTTCACATATTTGGGTATTTATATTACCTCCATGTGCCATATTGTTAGAAGAAATTGCAATATTATTTCCACAGCGATTCAAAGGGAGCTTAACCCCCTCGATTCCTCTTCTCTCTCCTGGATTGCCAGAATTCAGATAGTTAAAATGGTTGTCTTAAACAAATTGGTCTATCTTTTACGCTGCCTTCCATTACATTTCCCTTGTGTAGATATAACCCTTTTTCAGCGTATAATCTATCGCTTTATATGGAGATCTAAACCATGCTGTGTCTCCTCCTGTATTATGGTCCTTCCATATTCGGAGGGGGGTTTAGGGTGCCGGATATTAAGTCCTACCACAAAGCAACCAAACTGTGGTGGGTGTCAGATACCACTCATTTGTGGATGCAAATTGAGTCATTTTTTTCCCTACCCGGCTCCACCAGACTGCTGTTAGAAATATGACTTCTAAAGTCACTTCCCCCTTCATGGCCATTGTCCACAATGTCTGCCCTACTAAATGTGTGAGACAAAATAGAGAAGGAGGGACACTCCTATCGTAATCCCGACGATAGGAGGGGGGGAAAGGGTGAGTAGGGTGCTCACCTGAGCAGGTTATGCAGCCAGCATAACCCGGTGGAAGAGTGTCAGTTGCTGTGTGCAGCGCGGTGGCGCTGAACTTCCTGGTTGCTGAGAGAGCCGGGTCACATGGGGAGAAACGTGCTCTGATGTCACCACATGTCCTAGACTCCTCAGCATTGATGATTACAAGTTGCTTCCTCGTTTGTGCAGCACCCACCACTCGCCCAGGAGCACAATTAATGTGGAAAAAGAAAGCTAGTTAGCGGTATTAGGGGCACTCAAGGAGGAGGCACAAGGGATTGTAAATTGAAAAACTTTCCTTTACTGCAGATTAACAGGATAACAGGATGGTCACAATGCTCAGATTAACAAGGTCCTCAACCGTTGAACCGCGTTGTGAGGACCTTGAGGACCTTGTTTATCTGAGCATTGTGACCATCCTGTTATCCTGTTAATCTGCAGTAAAGGAAAGTTTTTCAATTTACAATCCCTTGTGCCTCCTCCTTGAGCGCCCCTAATATCGCTAACTACCTTTCCCTTTTCCACACTACTAAATGTGTGGTCTAAGCACAGTCTAACTCACTTTGCTTTCCTTTACAAATATATTTCTCTTGCGGCACTAGAGTATATGATACCACATCTTTCACTATTCAGATGGAAAGCCTCCAATTTCCATACCCTGAATAACCTTTACGACACCATCGGTCTACTGCAATTTTCCACACTATCAGCTGCCTTCTCCTTAACCCAATATTGTTTCTATCAGTATTTACAAATTCGACACCTTCTACAAACTTACAAACTTCCAGCAGACGACGGACTGAGTAATAATGACATACTTCCACGATTCTTTAAGACCGAATATCCTGACCAACATGGAGTTTCCATCTTTTATAGGGCCCCTCTTGTTCCAGGTGATCAAACTAAGCTCCCTTACATGAAGATCTGGGAACACCGTCTCTCTTTCACTGCCCCACTGGCTGATTGGCATGCGGCAGTAACTCACACAGCATGCATTAATCACCTGGAACAAACTAAGAAGTTACAGCTTAATTGGTATCTCTCCCCACTTCATCTATCCCGGTTCATCTCATCGGCTTCTCCGTTGTGCTGGAAAGGCTGCTCACTTATTGGTTCACTTGAACACGTATGGTGGTTTTGTCCTAGGGTGCAGACGTTCTGGTCGATGTTGAACACATTCTGCATACTGTTTTGCATAACCCAATTGCCCTGAATGGCCAACTTGCACTGTTGGGAATTGGATTGGATGATATACCAAGGCCACTGCGATCTATCACAGTTAAAATACTTATCGCTGCACGAAAATGTATTGTGAAATATTGGAAACAGCTTTCTTGCCCTACAAAATCTGAGTTGGTAACCAAAATCAATACTCATTTCCAGCATGAGCTGATTCTGGCACATGACATTTCCAGGAAAAACAAAATTATGGCCTGGTTGGATCCGTGGATAACTTCTGGATTGAACTCTGTCGTCCTCCCCCAATGACACCTTGCTTCTTTGATGTATTCCAGCTTTGCTATACTGATATTGTTCTAATGTTGCATCTGAAGGATCTTGATTCTGCAGTTAATGCTCGGTACTGTATATACTACTGATTACTGTTTTTTCCTTCCCTCCTGCCGTGTTACTGTACATCCCCCCTTTTAACTCCAAAATCCCACAGTATAAAGTTGCACCTGTTTTTGCAATGCACTGATACAGCTTGTTGCTCTATTGGTAAACTCGTTTTACTCTATTTGTGTGCATAACCAAATAAAAAAATTAATTGGTTTAAAAAAAAAAAAAAAAAAGAGGTAGGCCTTGTTCACACACACCAGTGCGTTGTTTTAGCACTTTGAAAACCTGTTCAGCTTTTTTTTGGGTGGCAAATAGTGTCCCCTGTGGTTGTGAATGTTTTTGGACTTTGTCATTTTTTCTTTAAAAACGCATTTGCGTTAATGCATGCATTAAAGTAGATGCTTATATGTGCCCTGCATTAACGCATGCGTAGGGCCCCATGTTAAAAAAACACATGCGTTTTTTAAACAACCACTGCATTTTTTAATAGCACCCAAAAAAACGCTGCATGCAACGTTTTTTGGATTGGTTAAAAAAAACGCAAGTGTAGTGAAAAAACGCAGCTACACTTAAATGCACCATGCATTAACGCATGTGCGTTTTTTTTAACAGCCAGAAAACACTGGAAAAGCAAAAAAACTGATATGTGTGAACAAGGCTGTACAGGATATCAAGATAATGGCATAAAATCCATTAAGGGCACAGTCCATTAAGGGCTTTGAGGTGTAGCCCACAGGTTGCAGTGATGCTATTATAGAGGGGGTAGCACAACAGGCGCTAAACTTGGGAAGGGGAAAACTAACAAAAGAAAAGGCGTTACTCTTCTGAGAACTCAAAACTTCCTTATAAGGCCAACCAAGCAACTCCAGGATGGGTCAGCAAACAAACAATGAGCTTTGTTTAGTGAAGTCCTCTTTAATTGGAATGAAAACTCTGTAGCATCTTTCTCATCACAGACTGGGATGGACGTTGCCATTCCGCACTGTAGTCTGCTGATGGACGGCCTTGGGTGGGTCTCAGGGGCTACTCTTCAGGGGCATTCTTCCCCAGCACCTGCCCCCAGCACACCTTAACATGTCCATTGCTGGAGAAGAGGATGAAGGAGACAAGAGATGGCCACCCACTTTAGGAGATACAGGAGGACATGCGCAATCCTAACAAGCCCTTTACTATATAAAATATAAGGGGAGACAATAGAGGCGCAATAGTGCCCTATCACTCAGTATAGAATAGGGACTTATAGATGAATTCAGGTTTGCACTAACCTGGTCCAGTTGTGACTCCCACAACTGGAATAAAAGCGTTGGTTTTAGTATTGCAGGCTGCCGCTGGACTTTCACCTCCACAGGGCCGTGGTTGCTTCAAGAGTTCTGGGTTCAAAGGTGTGTTACAGTCCGCGCTGCCCGATCATCCAAAGGATCACAGGGGAAACAGTGTTCCAAGTAAAACTTTCTTTATTCTTACAAACCGACGCGTTTCGGCGCCCAATCCTGGCACCGTCCTCAGGGCGATGCCAGGATTGGGCGCCGAAACGCGTCGGTTTGTAAGAATAAAGAAAGTTTTACTTGGAACACTGTTTCCCCTGTGATCCTTTGGATGATCGGGCAGCGCGGACTGTAACACACCTTTGAACCCAGAACTCTTGTAACAAGCCCTTTAGGATCTCTAGACCCTGTGGTTTCTCTGCAGCTGACTAACAAGTTCAGCCTTCTACTGCAGCCAACGGAGCATCCTCTCAATCTTGGCGTCCTGCTGCCAGTCTTGAAAAATTCATGTTGTGCTTTCACATCTAAAGTTGGTGTGTGTTTTGCTAGATGCATTTCTAGGCGTTTTAACCGCTAAAAATGCATAAAAACGCTAGCATTTTTGCCCCCATTGATTTAAATGGAAACGCATGTAAAAACGCATGCAAAATGCATGTGCATTTTCAGAAACGTAAAACACATGCGTTTTTGCCAAGGCTGCCCAAAATGTCGCGGAAGACGTTTTGTGCTGTGTGGGCAGAAACACATGTGTTTTGTGTTTTTCAAAGCGCACATGCATTTTGCATGCGTTTTTACATGCATTTTTACCTGCGTTTCCATTTAAATCAATGGGGGCAAAAACGCTAGTGTTTTTATGTGTTTTTAGTGATAAAAACACGTAGAAATGCAAATTTAGCAAAACGCACATCAACCTTAGATGTGGAACAGGCCATACACGATGGTGCCCCAATTAATGCCTACCACAAACCACCCCTTGCTGTCCTTCACTTTCACCTTTATTTTCAGCTCATCACCAATTCATCTGGAATGTTGAATAGGGCTAGTGGGCAGCAATGTGCAGACAGGTCAAAGAGTAATGATATATTTAACCCTCTTGTGCACATGACAAAAATCTACATTCCCGACATATGTAAGGAAATGAAAAAAGGGATTGCACATTTTCAAGAAACAATATCCATAGTATGGTGTTCTTTGAGTGTATCCAGACCATGTACAGTTGTGGCCAAAAGTATTGACACCCCTGCAATTTTGTCAGATACTACTCAGTTTCTTCCTGAAAATGATTGCAATCACAAATTCTTTGGTATTATTATCTTCATTTAATTTGTCTTCAGTGACAAAACACAAAAGAGAATGAAGCAAAAAGCAAAACATTGATCATTTCACACAAAACTCCAAAAATGGGCCAGACAAAAGTATTGGCACCCTCAGCCTAATACTTGGTTGCACAACCTTTAGCCAAAATAACTGCAATCAACCACTTCTGGTAACCATCAATGAGTTTCTTACAATGCTCTGCTGGAATTTTAGACCATTCTTCTTTGGAAAACTGCTCCAGGTCCCTGATATTTGAAGGGTGCCTTCTCCAAACTGCCATTTTTAGATTTCTCCACAGGTGTTCTATGGGATTCAGGTCTGGACTCATTGCTGGCCACCTTAGAAGTCTCCAGTGCTTTCTCTCAAACCATTTTCTAGTGCTTTTTGAAGTGTGTTTTGGGGTCATTGTCCTGCTGGAAGACCCATGACCTCTGAGGCAGACCCAGCTTTCTCACACTGGGCCCTACATTATGCTTCAAAATTTGTTGGTAGTCTTCAGACTTCATAATGCCATGCACACGGTCAAGTAGTCCAGTGCCAGAGGCAGCAAAGCAACCCCAAAACCTCAGGGAACCTCTGCCATGTTTGACTGTAGGGGCCGTGTTCTTTTCTTTGAATGCCTTTTTTTTTCTCCTGTAAACTCTATGTTGATGCCTTTGCTTCATCTTCAATGAAAAAACACAAAAATAATTGTCCTAAAGCCAAATTGGATCTAATTCCACATCAAACAGAAAAAATGGGGTGGACAAAATTATTGGCACTGTTAGAAAAATCATGTGATGCTTCTCTAATTTGTGTAATTATCAGCTCCTGTAACTTACCCGTGGCACCTAACAGGTGTTGGCAATAACTAAATCACACTTGCAGCCAGTTGACATGGATTAAAGTTGACTCAGCCTCTGTCCTGTGTCCTTGTGTGTACCACATTGAGCATGGAGAAAAGAAAGAAGACCAAAGAACTGTCTGAGGACTTGAGAAACCAAATTGTGAGGAAGCATGAGCAATCTCAAGGCTACAAGTCCATCTCCAAAGACCTGAATGTTCCTATGTCTACCGTGCGCAGTGTCATCAAGAAGTTTAAGCCTTCATGTTGTGGTGAATAAAGAGGATTCTTGATCCATAACTACCTGCCTTATCTGTGCCCCTGCGCTCGCTATAGAATAACCTTAATCAAGAAGTTTAAAGCCCATGGCACTGTGGCTAACTTCCCTAAATGTGGACGGAAAATAAAAATTGACGAGAGATTTCAACGCAAGATTGTGCAGATGGTGGATAAAGAACCTCGACTAACATTCAAACAAGTCCAAGCTGCCCTGCAGTCCGAGGGAACAACAGTGTCAACCCGTACTATCCGTCGGCGTCTGAATGAAAATGAACTGTATGGGAGGATACCCAGGAAGACCCCTCTTCTTACCCCAAGACATAAAAAAGCCAGGCTGGAGTTTGCCAAAACTTACCTGAGAAAGCCTAAAACGTTTTGGAAGAATGTTCTCTGGTCAGATTAGACAAAATTAGAGCTTTGTGGGCAAAGGCATCAACATAAAGTTTACAGGAGGAAAAAAGGCATTCAAAGAAAAGAACACGGTCCCTACAGTCAAACATGGCTGAGGTTCCTTGATGTTTTGGGGTTGCTTTGCTGCCTCTGGCACTGAACTGCTTGACCGTGTGCATGGCATTATGAGATCTGAAGACTACCAACAAATTTTGCAGCATAATGTAGGGCCCAGTGTGAGAAAGCTGGGTCTCCCTCAGAGGTCATGGGTCTTCCAGCAGGACAATGAACCAAAACACACTTCAAAAAGCACTAGAAAATGGTTTGAGAGAAAGGACTGGAGACTTGTAAGGTGGCCAGCAATGAGTCCAGACCTGAATCCCATAGAACACCTGACAGAATTGCAGGGGTGTCAATACTTTTGGCCACAACTGTAGTATGACAATTCCGCAGTGCAGCACCTTCCTGAAAAGTGTATGGGAAATCAGAAGTGCTGTGCGCATGCTGTGGATTTACCTGGCATGCATTTTACTGCAGAAAAATCTGCAGCATGTCAGTTCTTTTAGAGTATTTTGCCACGATTTTCACACATAGAACTCAATGTCAGCTCCTAAATAATCTGCAAATTTGCAGCACGGTTCACACAGTATTTGTTGTGTATTTAGCAGGGATTTTGCACTGATGATGTGGGGCTTCACTGTATTTTGGTTACCAGCACAGGTACAACAGGCAGGTATAGATTGCCACCCAGCCCCAGCTGCCTAGTTTTACCTGGCTGGTAATCAAAATACAGAGGAGCTGTTATTATTTTTTTAATTATTTCTACAAATATTTGTTTTTAAAAATCACATGGGGCTTCGATGTATTTTTGGTAGCCAGCCAGGTACAACTAGGCAGCTAAGGACTTCCACCCATCCCCAACTGTTTAGTTGTGCCTGGCTGGTAACCAAATTAAAGCAAAGCTTTTTTAAAAAATATTTATTAAAATATTTTTTTAAAAATTGATGTGGGCTTTTCAGTATTTTTAGTTTCCAGCCAGGTACAACTAGGCAGTTGGGGGCTGGAATCCACAGCATGGAGAGGCCCAAGCATTCTGGGACCCCCATGCTGCCAATTGCAGCCCGCAGCTGCCCCATAAAATGGTGCATTCCTTAAAAGCACCATTTCCTGGCACTGTACCAAGACTCTTCCAGTTACCCTTGTGCCGGTGGCAAACTGAGTAATAACTGGGTTAATGCCAGCTTTGTACTGGCAACTGGCACTAAGCTCGAGGTTTATAATGTCAGGTCAATGATAGACCCATCCATTAGGAACCTCTAAGTCAATGGTAAATAAGACACATCACCGTGAAAAAATGATTTTATTTGAACAAAATACACATATTTTGAACTCCATCTTTATTACCCCCACATGCCCTCTAATGTAGTCCACAACGATGGTCCCATGATGCTCAGTTGCCTCCAGAGACTGCAGCAAAAGATCAATGGTTCTTTTGCTGCAGTCTCTGGGGGGTCACACTGATGCTGCACTGTATGGCAATGATCTGCCATACAGTGCAGCTGCCAGTGCTGCAAACTTATGTCCCAGAGATCACATGATCTCTGAGACTTGGGTCAGGTGACCAGATGTCACCATCGCAACCTCGGGTTACCATGGTGATCACAATTACATTATGCCATCCAACACGATGACTGGATGTCCTCCCACGAACTTGTCATACCAGGCTGAAGGACCTTGAGAATTCATTCCTGAGGAGCGGCCCTCCTTCCCAGGAGATCCTCGTTTAAAGCACATTCCCGGGCCAAGTGACCTGGCTCCTTGCAACGGAGGCAAATGGGCTGTCCATCCGGCTGATAGCGGTCGCTGGGTCGTCCTCTCGTTGCTTGGTATTACCTGGGCCTCATCCATGGGACATCCTCTATACTGGTCGCCAGTGGCGTAACTAGAGTCTGGTGGGCCCCGATGCGAAATTCAGACCGGGGCCCCCCCCCCCCCCACCCACGGGCACAAGTTGGTCAGATGTATGGGCCCCATGTAACGTTCTAAGTTCTATAAAGACTCACAAATTGACCCGTCTATGTATTAATGTCCCTCATCCTGCTATATATGGTCATCCTACTGGAATATGGAGCTAATCCTTTTAAATATGTCTCCCATCCTGCTATATATGGTCTCCCTCTGGGAATATGGCCCTTATCGTGGTATATATGTCCCCCGTCCTGGTATATACGGTCTTCCTCCTCCCGCCACGATAGTCCTCTAATTATTATAATGTATCCCCATATTCCTCCATATATTACAATAGACCCCCATAGTCCTCCATGTATTATAATGCATCCCATAGTCCCCCATTCATAAGGTAGCCCCAATAGTCATCCAATTATTATAATGCACCCCTACTACCCTAAATATAGTAGCATCATAGTCCTCTGTATAGTATAATACAGCCTCACAGCCCTCCATATAGTATAATATAGCCTCATTGCCCCTCCATATAGTATAATACAGCCTCACAGCCCTCCATATAATATAACATAGCCTCACAGCTCTCTATACAGTATAATGCAGGCTCAGTTGTCCATGTAGTGCAGCCTCTATAGTACAGCCTTATATATGCAGCCTCATATCTCTCCATGTAGTGCAGCCTTATATTTCTCTATATAGTGTATTATATATGCAGCCTCATAGCCTCTCTATATGGTGCAGCCTCAAATATGCAGCCTCATAGCCTCTCTATATGGTGCAGCCTTATACATGCAGCCTCATAGCTCTCCATATAGTGCAGCCTTATATATGCAGCCTCATAGCATCCTCTTTGCCCCGCTCTCCTGTGCCCCTCGCTCTCCTCCTCCTCCTCTGTCCCCCCACTCTCCACCTTCTCCTGTGCCCCTTGCTCCCCTACTCTTCTGTCCCCTGCTCTCATCCTCTTCCTGCGTCCCTCAATCTCATCCTCCTCTGTCCCCCGCTCTCATCTTCCTCCTCTGTGCCCCGCTCTCATCCTCCTCCTCTGTCCACCCGCTCTCATCCTCCTCCTCTGTCCACCCGCTCTCATCCTCTTCCTCTGTTCCCCACTCTCATCCTCTTCCTGTGTCCCCTGCTCCCCTCTCCCCCGCTTTCATCTTCCTCCTCTGTGCCCTGCTCTCAACTTCCTCCTCTGTCCACCCGCTCCTGTTCCTGTGTCCCCTGCTGTCCTTTTCCTCTGTCCCCTGCTCTCATCCTCTTCCTCTGTCCCCCGCTCTAATCCTCCTCCTCTGTCCCCCACTCTCATCCTCCTCCTCTGTCTGTCCCCTGCTATCATCCTCTTCCTGTGTCCCCTGCTCTTCTCCTCCTCTGTCCCCCACTCTCATCCTCCTCCTCTGCTCTCATCCTCCTCCTCTGTACCCCGCTCTCATCCTCTGTCCACCAGCTCTCATCCTCTTCCTGTATCCCCTGCTCTCCCACTCTTCTGTCCCCCACTCTTATCCTCCTCCTCTGTTCCCTGCTCTCATCCTCCTCTTCTGTCCACCAGCTCTCATCCTCTTCCTGTGTCCCCTGCTCTCCCCCTCCTCTGTCCCCCGCTCTTATCCTCCTCCTCTGTCCCCCGCTCTTATCCTCCTCCTCTGTGCCCCGCTCTTATCCTCCTCCTCTGTCTACCAACTCTCATCCTCTTCCTGTGTCCCCTGCTCTCCCCCTCTTCTGTCCCCCAGCTCTCATCCTCCTCCTCTGTCCACCAGCTCTCATCCTCCTCCTCTGTCCACCAGCTCTCATCCTCTTCCTGTGTCCCCTGCTCTCCCCTCCTCTGTGCCCCGCTCTTATCCTCCTCCGTCCACCAGCTCTCATCCTCTTCCTGTGTCCCCTGCTCTCCCCCTCCTCTGTCCCCCGCTCTTATCCTCCTCCTCTGTGCCCCGCTCTTATCCTCCTCCTCTGTGCCCCGCTCTTATCCTCCTCCTCTGCCCACCAGCTCTTATCCTCCTCCTCTGTGCCCCGCTCTTATCCTCCTCCTCTGTCCACCAGCTCTCATCCTCCTCCTCTGTCCACCAGCTCTCATCCTCCTCCTCTGTCCACCAGCTCTCATCCTCCTCCTCTGTCCACCAGCTCTCATCCTCCTCCTCTGTCCACCAGCTCTCATTCTCTTCCTGTGTCCCCTGCTCTTCCCCTCCTCTGTCCCCCGCTCTTATCCTCCTGCTCCTCTGTCCCCCGCTCTTATCCTCCTCCTCTGTGCCCCGCTCTCATCCTCCTCCTCTGTCCACCAGCTCTCATCCTCTTCCTGTGTCCCCTGCTCTCCCCCTCCTCTGTGCCCTGCTCTTATCCTCCTCCTCTGTGCCCCGCTCTCATCCTCCTCTGTCCACCAGCTCTCATTCTCTTGTGTCCCCTGCTCTCCCCCGCTTTCCTCCTCTCACCTGTGTCTTGTTCTCCGCTCTCTTCTTCCCTTCTCTGTTCGGCAGCAGCTGGGGGGCGTGTCCTCACTTCCTGGATAATGAGCGGCCAGGACCTGATGCACGGCCGCCGGGCGGGAGACTGAGGAGGAGGTGGGTGACAGCTTCCCAGGGGCAAAGGGCAGATTTTCGGCTGCTTGACAGTGCGGGCTGTGCTGCGCCCGGCGCTGGCATTGATGGGCGCAGGGCGCTCGGCACAGCGGGCGCATGGGGCGGCTGGCGATGCGGGCCCCCTATAGGCCCGGGCCCGGTCGCAGCGGCGACCCCTGCGACCGTGAATGTTACGCCACTGCTGGTCGCCAACTCGATCTTGGGTGCAGGCTTGGATCCATGCAGCTCCTTGATGACTTTAGCCATGGAAACAACAGTGTCTGTCAGGGAATCTAGCTTTTGGTTGAGGGCCTCATTAGAGATAGGCTCTCTGTGTTCAGCAACAGTCTCTGACATGGCAGATGTCGCTGATGTTCCTGGCTGCTGAGATGCTGCTGTAGGGCCTTTAGTAAAGTTTATATCCCGGGGCTCCTCTATCTGCTGAAAACGGATGGCTCTATCTTTTAACTCTGCAAAAGTCATTCCGGGGTTCTGGATGATCATCATACTCAACTGTCCTCTGTGAGAAGGGGATAGGAGGCTTTCTATGAACTGATCTATCAGCATTTGTCAGCTCCCGGGACTAAGGCAGGATCTGCTAGTTTAAGTGCTTTGAGCGCTTCCTAAAAGTTTAACATCACAAAGCACTCACTGATCTCAGGGAGACCAGTCAAGGAAAACACTGCGGGCAGCCGGCTAAAGCGCTCAAACACAGTGAAATCCATGATGCATTGCCCCCTGGGAATTTGAATATGCAAATGGAGTCCGTGGAGCCTCGATTAAGAGTCTCAAACACGGGACTAGCCAAATATCTCTCCAGGAAAGGACCTAGCCCTGGGGTGGAATCCTTGCGGAGATCACCATAACCACCATATTAAGTGGCCCTAGTGGGCTAGGTCTTTCCCTGGAGGGACATCTGGCTAGTCCCGTGTTTGAGACTCTTAATTGAGGCTCCACGGACTCCATTTGCATATCCTGCAAGTTTAAGGCATAGTCTCTTGCGCTGTCTTTAGGCTTTTGTTGGCATCCAAAGAACCTCATTTTAGCCCGTGTGTCAGCACTGGACTCAAATACTGCTTTCAGTCGAGCCACAAGATGCTCTACAGTGTTTTTGTATGTGTCCGGCCAGGACGCAACTTCCTACTGTACATTGCCGGTTAACTGCCCAATAATCATACTGATATGCTAGGCTTTGGTTAGGGGGTACATTACGTAGTACGCTTTGATTTTCATAACAAAGTCATTGAGGGTATTGGGCTCACCTGAGTATTGTGATAGCCACATTGCTCCCAGATAGGGATGGGCGAATCTACTCGCTAGGACTCGTTACTCGGCGAGTAGTAAGGGACTCGCAGGACTCGGTACTCTGCGAGTTTCCCAGTGATTACTCGCACGAGTCCAATGCAAATCAATATCAATCCTAGTTTTGTCAGAAACGCTGACAAAACTAGGATTGCCATTGTTTGCATTAGACTCGGCTACTGTGCCAGTGATAGCAGGGAAACTCGCAAAGTAACTGCTGTTACATTGCGAGCCGAGTCCAGCTGTCTTCTCTGTGTGCAGGCTGCCAGCTCCAGGGTCCTAGAGCCCGCCTGCTCACAGACATGATGTAGGAGTGCTGAGATTGTTCTCAGTCTGCTCATTCCCTGTGCATAGACATCTATCTATGCACAGGGGATGTAGCAGAGAGGACATCGCGTTTTGGACTGCGTCGGACGGAAGAGGATTTTTTTAATTAAAGATGGAGTCCCTAATGGCTTTTTTTTTTATTTCAAATAAAAAATTTTCTCTGTGTTGTGTTTTTTTAACCCTTTATTGGAGATTCTTAGTGGCTGGGTCAAACGTGGCCTGACATTAAGAATCTCGGGCTTAATACCAGCTTGTATAACAAAGCTGGTATTAACCCCTTTATTACCCAGCGTGCTACCGCCACCAGGGCTCCACGCATTTTTTTTTATTATTTCATGAATTTCAGAGTCAGAGTCTCAGAGTCAGAGTCTCAGAGTCAGAGTCAGAATCTCAGAATTTCACGAAATAATTTAAAAAAAATGCGTGGGGCTCCGCGCAATTTCTATGTCTAGCCAGGTACAGCTAAGCAGCTGGGGGCTGGAATCCGCAGCGCAGGGATGCCCAAGCTTTCTGGGCACCCCCCGCTGCAAAGTGCAGCCCGCAGCCGCCCCAGAAGATGGCGCGTTCATTGAAGCGCCATCGTCTGGCGCTGAACCCCGCTCTTCCAGCGGCCCTGGTAGCGGTGGCACGCTGGGTAATAAAGAGGTTAGGGCCAGAAATTTATGGCGGTCACGCAAATATTAGACATGACCGCCATGAATTTCTATTAAATTGTTTTAAAAAAAACACAACACAAAGAAAATTTTTTATTAGAAATAAAAAAAAAGCCATTAGGGACTCCATCTTTAATTAAAAAAATCCTCTTCCGTCCGACGCAGTCCAAAACGCGATGTCCTCTCTGCTACATCCCCTGTGCATAGATATAGATGTCTATGCACAGGGAATGAGCAGACTGAGAACAATCTCAGCTCTGCTACATCATCTCTGTGCACAGACATTCATGTCTGTACACAGGGAATGAGCAGACTGAGAACAATCTCAGCTCTGCTACATCAGGCAGCAGGTGGGCTCTAGGACCCTGGAGCTGGCAGCCAGCACACTGAGCAGACAGGACTCTTATCTGTGTGAGTTTCCCAGCGATTACTTACAAAGTAAACGAGTCCAATGCAAATAAATGACAAAACTAGGATTGCTTCAGGCTGAAGCTTCCGAGACACATCTGTAAATCTCACACTACTCGCTATTACTCGCTTCCCCATTCATTAACATTGGACTCGCTAGACTCGCAACGAGTAGCGAGTCCTGTGCTCGGACTCGCTAGAGTCAAGCGATTCCGAGTAATTTAGGATTCGCCCATCACTACTCCCAGAGTGTATGGCATCAGGAGCGGCATGATGGGTGCTGCTCCTTCAGCCACAGCACCACCGGGTGCTCCTATGTTATCCGGTGCTGCAGCACCGCCGGGTGCTCCGCCACTGCTCAGTGCCGCAGCATCTCCTTGTTGCGACATCCTGAGCCCCCTTAGTTAAAGTCGACCCTCCTGGTCTTCCGCTTCTGTCCGAATGTCTATTAAAGGTTCCGCTGTGCGAAAGGGATTCTCTTCACCTCTGGATGACATCAAAGTGCTTTACAGAGTACCGCCCACAATGACACGCCCCCTTTTCTTCCCACGCGTGCTTTGTAATGGCGGCAATTCAAAAATACAGTCCTTGTGGCGCAGTTTAAATTCTAATTGTCGCGCGCTCTGTAATGGCGGCAGTTGCAAAACAATTTCTCTCACAAATCACGGCACCACAACGCCCGGTTTACTGGGCATGGTAGATCCTGTTCGTAGACGCCAAGTTGTGGAGCCCACTGGGATGGGGTACTCAGTACCGGACCGGTGTGTCACGGGGAAATCATGGTGGTCTTGGTCCAGACCGTGTCTCGAGCCCACAAGTATTGGGTTTGCGGGGTATTTACAGGGGATATAGTTGTGACGTCACCCATGGTATGTAGTCAGGGTGACAACCGCTGCTGCAGAACCTCCGGGGATGATGTTTGGCAGCCGGTGATGTAACAGCTCTCCACGGGCAGAGCCTGGTTCCCCGGGGCAGTGGTGATGATAGTCTACAGATGATGTAGGTTAAGGGTAGTGGTAAAAATAATAACAGTCTGTGAGGGAGAGCAGGGCTTGAGCGCAAGGATTACACAGACTCACGGTTTTGTAGTTTTCCATGTCTTTACTGCAGATGGTAGGCAACTTGAGTCTTATCTTTGTGTCTTTGACCCCGCCGTGTTGCTTCGCTGTGGTACAGTGAAGATATATAATCTTCACTTATCCGCTGTTTTCTGTGCTGCTTGTGTCAGGCACAATTGCGGATCTGGTATCCGGCCTTTACGCTTCACTGGGGTGAAGTTTAGGTAACTCCGTGTCCTGGGTCTGTTCCTCTGCTTCTCCTATTCCTCAGACCCTGGCTGGCCTGGAACTGGAGAGTGGACCATGGGGTGAGCATAACGCAGCCCTTTTACACCTAGATACTTAACTCAGTTCTCTCAGGAACTGAACTAACTGCCATCATGGTGCGTGAACTGACATCTTTTCATGATGGCTAATCCTGTCAATGGTCATAATGGGTTTAAGCCAAAATCTAATATATAAAGCTGAATGTGTGTATGTATGTGTATGTGTGTATATCCGGGATTGGCATCTACACCGTCGCAACTACAGCTACAAAAATTTGCACAGTCACACGTCTGGACCCCGGGAGCGTCATAGGCTATGTTGTGAGGCGAAATTTTAACCCTGCGCGTTCCAGTTCACCAAACAATTTTGCCCCTATCTACATAATGGGGAAAACGTGAATGGAAAAGTGTTGGAGGAAAATCGACAGCTGTCAGCTATAGAGACAAAATTTTGCACAGTCACACGTCTGGACCCCGGAGCGTCATAGGCTATATTGTGAGGTGAAATTTTAACCCCGCGCATTCCAATTCACCAAAAAATTTTGCCCCTATCTATATAATGGGGAAAAAGTGACAGTTACCAGTTGACAGTTGTGAATGAGAGGGGCTTAATGATAGCACCAAAGACTAACAGCACATACCAGCATATAGTCACTAAGATGGGGCCCCAACATGAGATATTTACCACACACGGGGACATGTATACACACCACATGCACACAAAGAGTAACAGCAAATGTATAGTCGCTAAAGTGCAGCACCAACATTGGATACTCACCACGCACCCGAACAAACACACACACACCACAAAGAGACACACACAACACAGAGACACACACCTCCCCCAAGGGGGGACACACACACTCTATAGCGACACATGCACTCACCCCACAGGGACACACACACACCACAAAGAGACATACATAACACAGACACACACACACCACACAGACCCCCCCACAGGGACACACACACATAGCCACCCTATAGGGACACATGCACTCACCCCACAGGGACACACACACACCACAAAGAGACACACACAACACAGATACACACACACACCACACAGACCCCCCCACAGGGACACACACACATACACTCCCTATAGGGACACATGCACTCACCCCACAGGGACACACACACACCACAAAGAGACACACACAACACAGATACACACACACACCACACAGACCCCCCCACAGGGACACACACACATACACTCCCTATAGGGACACATGCACTCACCCCACAGGGACACACACACACCACAAAGAGACACACACAACACAGATACACACACACACACCACACAGACCCCCCCCACAGGGACACACACACACATACACTCCCTATAGGGACACATGCACTCACCCCACAGGGACACACACACACCACAAAGAGACACACACAACAGAGACACACACCACACAGACCCCCCCCACACAGGGACACACACATACACACCCTATAGGGGCACATGCACACACCCCAGAGGGACACACACACACCACAAAGAGACACATACAACAGAGACACACACCACACAGACCCCCCCCCCCACAGGGACACACACATCTACACCCCAGGGACACACACACCACACAGACAAACACAGATGTGCACAAATCACCTCATACAACTCGCCTCATACACGTGCTATCTTTATTTTCCAAACATAAACATCTGATTAAAAACAGCCAATGTGCAACACATGTGCCATTTAGGGAATTAAGGCAGATGTCAGTCACATGAGCCGTCTATTATGTGTATGTGTGAGGTAACATATACTGCCCGGCCAGGGGGAGGGATTACTGTTGGCTGGAGATTTATTAGGCTGCCTATAGCAATGATTCTTATGCAGTAAGATAAGGAAACACGGCAACTCACCAAGGTCGACTCTTCAAGAATATTTATTCCATGCGACTCGTCACGGACAAGCAGGGAGGGAAGGGAGTGCTGAGACTCGGTGACGGTTCCCCGTTTCGCAGCGAGACTCGCTGCTTCTACGGACCACACTAGTGGTAATGCCAAAACTTGTGTCACTGTCCAAATTTTTCTGGACCTAACAGTACATATATTTATTTAATGTTTTTTCTTTTATGCATATACTTATTATCTGCTAAGTAAATAGCCATAAATAGCAGATGCTTCACTTATATGCCCTTCACCTAAACTTTATGCATAGAATTAAACATCTTCGTTTTATTCAAAACATGCATAAATATGGTAATCTTGCATATAATTACAATTTTTGATTCCATGTGAAAAATGAATTTGCTATGACATGTTTTTTTGAAATGACAGAAAATGTCAAGTAGAACTTTACATACATCAATAATTTAAATGCAGATGCCATAAGTGCTAGCACGTTAAGTAATGTATGTATTCACACACAGCACCATACAGGGTCATTGAGTAGTAAGAACAGTAGTGTGCAGAACATCAAATAATCAATCAATTTTTGCAATTCTAAGCCACTACAATTGCATATTATTTTCTCTAACTGATGACCTTGAGTTAATGGTGGGTGAGAGCAAAATAGTGAATTATTCAGTACTGAATGCATAATAGCTAGCTAAGGAAATTACTGATATGTGACAAAATAGTCTAATAGTGTAGAGCATGGATATTCTAGGTTTGGTAATAAAAAAATACTTGACAAAATGAGCTTTTCATTGGCTACTTTGTGTAGTGGTGTGGAAGAGCTGGTAAACAGCCTGCACAGAGCCGAGGAAAGAACGTCTGGCAAGGACTGTCAGAATGGAGTTTAAGGAGAAGGGATTATAACAGCTAATACAGAAGTAATTCATACATCTGCCCATAGGGCAGCCAGCAAATACCTGAAACAATAGCTGCAATCTTCATATATATAAATAGTAATAATAATAATAATAATAATAATAAATCTTTATTTATATAGCGCCAACATATTCCGCAGTGCTTTACAATACAGTTGTTAATAAACGAAAATACATAATATAATACAGTAAGTAATTCCAATAGAGAGAGAATACAGTACAATAATAGGAAACAATACAATAAGCATAGACTCAATGTAAAAAATACAATACAATAGATAAATCAAAAATAAAGGTGACCCTGCTCAAAAGAGCTTACAATCTACAACGAGATAGGGGTTACACAAAGTACAGCGGCTTATTACACTGATGGTCCAGGCATCTTGAGGAAATGGGGGATAGAAACAAAGTTGCATGAATGATCATCAGACAATCTGTGTAGACCTTTTGGGTTTGAAGAAGAGTTAGTGAATATGTACAGCTCATACTGGTTTGCTTATCGTTATTTCAGATTTGTGAACTCCACCTATTATCCAGTGAGAAGCACAGCTCTATCAATATGATATTTACAGCACATTTAAAAAAAATATGTCTGTGACTATCCGAAACAACTAAATGAGTTTGCAGAAATCTATGCACAAACTGCAGAAGTAATTGTTACGTATGGAACTGATTTTCATTTGCTCACATTTCTTCAATTCAAAATCTCTTTTAAAGGGAGCATATCAGGTCCTCTGTGCACCCAGAAACCATGAGCAGTTCTGCACACATATCTATAATCTCTGCCTAACCATCCCTTCCTGTAGTAGCATACATAAACAGATCCTTAGAAAAAGTATTTCTAAAGACCATTTATGAGATGCTAATTAGGGCATTGACTAGTCAAGGAGGTGGTGGTTCTCCCGACTAGTCAGCCCACTTAACATGTTATCACACCTCTGAGCCCTTAGTAAGACCCCACTTGATAAGATCAGCCTCCTGTTATAATTATGGGTGCTGATCATTTACATGGTACCATGAGGTCATGTGTTGGCACTAGGGTATAGTAGCCTGTTAGATTCTGCTATGAGCAGGGTCTAGCAGATTCTGCCAGTGAACAACTGAGAGGTCTCTTGCAAAAGTACAGTGCATAAGACCAGTGATTAAACTAAAAATTATTAATGTCCAACAAATGGGTATTAGTGAAAAAGTAAAGAAGTTAAATAAAATAATTAACAAATGAAACATAAAAAATGCACACACAAATCATGAAAACCTACTTTGTCACTGAACATGCAGTCTTTGTGTTAAAACAAAAATGAACAAAAAAATGTACACATAATTGGTATCACACGTCTGGAATGACCCGATCTATGAGACTTATTTATTCCATTCTTATGCCATAAAAAACATACCAAAAATGTCACTTTTTCATCATAATGACACAAAGGGCCGTTTCAGGTCTATGTGCCCCTGCGTTTGCCTGCCCTGTGTTGGCGCAATCACAGGTGCATTCACAGCCCAGTGCAGGCAAGCGCATAGATGCAGAGCCCTTGTGCTCATGCCCCCATTACCTGCTATGGGCGAGTGCAGCCGACCGCAGGAGCTCAAAACCCGTAAGTGCAAGTGTGACACTGTGTCAATGCTCCCGCGTCATGTGATGCGCTTGGAAAAAGTGCGAGGTTTGAAACTCTGGCAGTGAGAAGCTGGCGTTTGACCTGTGCTTGGGTTCTGTCTGCCATAGGAATGAATTGACAGCGTTAATGCAGTCTTACCTTTCCGGTAACACTGCGCTAATGCTGAAAAATAAGTTTTAGACTGAACCCCCTGAACGCAAGGGTAAACGCTATTTCGACCCTAGCCTAAGCCTGGTATCAATGTAGCCATAGTGACCCGAAGAAAGAAATGATCTTAGCGATTTTACTGCAGAGTGAACTATGCAAAAAAATAAAAAATAGCAACAACTGAATTACTGTTTTTTTATTTATTTATTTTGTGTTTGAAAAATTAGAAAAAAAAGTGATAAAATAATGTTGTATATCTCAAAATGGTGCAAAATAATCTTCAACTCGTTGAGCAACCATGGGCCCTCACACAGCTCTGTAAAAAAGGTAAGAATATGGCGACAGAAAAACTATTTATTATAGAAAGCAATTTTTAACTGTGTGATAGCAGGAAAACACAAAAAAAGATATAAATTGGTATTGCTGAAATGACATCGACCTGAAGAATAAAGCCAATTGATATTCCACAAAAATAAAAATAAAATATTTCTTTTACTGCTTTTTATTTGTTAATCCTGCCTTCCAAACATTGGAAAAAAGCTCAGGTCACAATTATCCTGTGCTGTCTGCCAAGCGCTTGTGACAGGGTTTCCTTGTAAATCCCAAAAATCATGATTTAGACAATCCCCCCGATAGAACCAGTCACTATAATTAGACAGATGGAGACATTTTGGACACGCTCTGACCGTGTTCTAGCATTGTTTTATAATTTTTTAAGTTGTTTTTTGCACTCAAATGTGGATGACCACAGTTCTGTGCAAACATAAAAGGATAAATACCACCAGAAAAAACAGCAAACAGAGTCTAAGGCAGGGGTAGGGAACTCCAGGCCTCAAGTGCCACACAGTGCAGGTTTTTGAGGATTTCCTTAGTGTTGCACAGGGGTAGGAATCATCACCAGTGCAGGTGATTATATTATCACATGTGCAATACTAAGGCTACCTTCACATTTGCGTATCTGAACGCTGCGTCCGATGCACATACGCATCCGCATGTCAAAACGCATGCATACGCAAGCATACGCAGCGTTTATCATGCGCATACCTTAATTTTTAAGCAGCGTTTACCTGCTTTTGCATGCGTTTTCGTCATGCGCATGCGTTTTATATCCGCATGCGTTCAAGAAAGAAGGCTCCTTTTTATACTTGATCTAGATACTGGCACGCCCATGGGCACTGGCCTAAAGTGACACATAAATATAGACCCTCCCCACTGTCATGCCTCTTTCACAGCTGATGACAGAGGCAAGATGGACCTTGGATTTGGAAGCTTTTACCTCAATCTTGATTTGTTCATTAATATGGGAGTGTCTTATGCCATTGCGTGTGAGGAACATCGCCGCCGAGAAAGAGAGCGAAGAAGTCATCATCCTCTTCGATTGTGGCAGCACCCGATCGTGGAGCTTCGTGGAACATGTGGAGTGTACCACTCCTTGTTCCTGGAGCTTAGAGCGGACCCAGCAAAGTTCCACGACTTTACCAGGATGAGCGTGTCCAGCTTCGAGGAACTGCATCGACGTGTGGAAGGATTCATCACCCGCCAGGACACACAGTTTCGAAAATGCATTACTGTCGAGGAACGGCTTTTGGTTACCCTGCGGTATGTATTATCTTTATAACCAAAAAGTTAGGCACCCGTCACATCCGCTGTCCTGTGCGTCCTCTGTGTCCTCCTGTGCGTCTACTATCCTCTGTGTCCTCTTCTGTGTCCACTGTCCTCAGTCCCCTCCTCTGCATCCAGTGTCCTCTGCATCCTCTGTCCTGTGCGTCCTCTGTGTCCTCCTCTGCGTCCACTATCCTCTGTGTCCTCTTCTGCGTCCACTGTCCTATGCGTCCTCTGTGTACTCATCTGCGTCCACTCTCCACCTCCGCGTCCACTGTCCTCCTTCCTTTTCCACTGTCCTCCGTGTACACTGTCCTCCTTCCTTTTCCACTGTCCAACGTGTCCACTGTCCTTCCTTTTCCACTATCCAATGTGTCCACTGTCCTCCTTCCTTGTCCACTGTCCTCCTCTCTGTCCTCCCTGTCCACCTCCCTGTCCTCGTCCCTGTCCTCATCCCTGTCCTTGTCCCTGTCCTCCTCACTGTCCTCCTGCACTCCACGCCCGGCTGGACCACACCCTGCGCTCAGCGCCCGTCCGGAACCCACCCTGTGCTCCCCGTGTGTCCGTCATACAGTGCTAACCACTGAGGCAATGAATGCTGTGCTAACCAGTGAGCCACCGTATCCAGTGCTCTTCACTGAGACACCATAAACACCATATATATCCTGCAACCACACTGTCCTTTCTAGAGAGAGGAATGAACTATTCAGCGGGTAACTCAACCGCACCAGTTCATTTCACCGCCCTCAAGATGCAATTGCAACAAGCATCCATTTACTTACCCTGCTAACATTGGCGTCTTAATCAATATCGACACGTCAGCCACAGCAATGCGATCACTTTGCCACGTTTTTGCGTATAGATCTTATTTCAAAGAGTACTGTTATTTAAATTTGTGTCTTTGTCATTCACAGATTCCTGGCTACAGGCGAATCTGTATCCTTACTGCACTTTCAGTTCAGGATTGGACTGTCGACGCTATCAGGGATCGTGCACGAGACATGCCAGGCAATTTGCGAGGCCCTCCGTCCTGATTTTCTCCCTCACCCCACCAGCGAGCTGTGGGTTCAGAAAGCATACAGATATCATGAAGTGTGCCAGTTTCCCAACGGCGTGGGTGCCGTGGACGGGAAACATGTCAGGATACTGATGCCGGCAGGAACTGAATCAGAGTACTACAATTATAAAAAAAATTTCTCGGTAGTACTCATGGCCATTGCTGATGCGGACTGCTGCTTCACAGCTGTGGACATTGGACAATTTGGTCGAGCTAATGACTCTTCGACATTTAAAGATTCTGACGTGGGCAGGAAACTGTACACAAACACTTTCAACATTCCCTCGCCGCAACCACTCCCACACTCAGAAGGACCAGCAATGCCTTTTGTAGTGGTGGGCGATGAGGCGTTCCAGATGAATACCAACCTTCTGAAGCCATACTCAAGCCATGACTTAACCCATACCAAAAAAATATTCAACTATCGACTAACCCGCGCTAGACGCACAGTAGAGTGTGCATTTGGATTGCTAGTATCCAAATGGCGCATTCTTTCCACAACCATAAACTTGAGAATCGACACCATTATACACGTTGTCAAAGCCTGTGTTTTGCTACACAACTTTGTCCAAGTGCATGAAAAACCACGTGTTGACCTTGATGAAACTCCAGCCACCAACCTGCTTGAGTTTCAGGAAAACAACCTCAGGTCAAGTGTGGAGGTGCTAAACATGAGGAACTATTTCGCATCATATTTCATTTCCAACCATGGACGTGTAGACTGGCAGGACGAGATGGTGTAGTCATATTGGAAAACTTTGTTTGAGTACGGCACACACCGAAATGCTTGTGTATGAACAAACCATGTATATGTGTGCGTCCGGCTTTAGAGCCTATCCACATCCACACAGTTATGCACTTGTTTAACCATTCTGTTGTTGTTGGCATATTCTGTGGTACCTCCTTTAATATTGTTGGGAGCGATCAAATTTCCAGTGCCGTTTTTCATAAAGTAACTTAAGAAGAGTTGTATGTATTTTTGGCTGGTATTACTATTTTGCTTCCATTGTGGTCAATTACTTTTAAACACCCTTGTTCACATACGTTAACGTTTTTTTCTTGATACAATGTACACAATTAGTAAACATATAGGTTTTTTTTTTTATTACATGAGGTAAAACCGTAGTAAAGTTCATTAATTTTAGTCAAAGCTAAAATGTTGTCTGTCATTCATTCCACATCCTCAGACATTTCTGATTCAAATATATGTGTATTAAGTCTTCTGATTTAAAATTACAAATGTGACTGCAAGTACATGAGTGATGTCAAACAAGCGGGACAAGGGACGCTTGCGGGCCCTGTGGTAACACGCTGAAGGCTGCGGCACCTTGTTCAACTGTGCATCGCCCATGTGGAGGTGTCCTCGCCCATCATCTTTACGGACGTCCGTGGTTAGGCCCCTCTAGCATGGTCATGGTAGTCACCTGCAAACTGAAGGTCATCATCTTACGGCGGTGAGTAGTGTACAACACAGGATCACCACCACAGAGTAAACCTCTTTCCATGGAGAAGTCCGTATTAAAGTTTAGTCTGATTTAAAACAACGAATGTTGCTTCTCTGATGCTGTATGATAAAAATCGGACATCATGGGACACAATTTTAAGTCTATGCATTTGTATGGATATTGGAGCGAATATGCTGTGCACTACATGGCATCGAATTTGCGTCCGATCAGATTCTGTCCAAATGTGACAGATTTTCTCATGATAACAAATAGTAGCATGCATATTTTTGGCACCGAAAATAATATATGACTAACTGGGATAGGACCAAAATGGAGGATATTTAGTGCACATCCGATCAGACCCGATCATTTTAACATGGGGCCCTAGGGAACAGGGTCCGAGCAAACATCTGATGTCACCTCGGATCCAATTTCTGTGTACTGAGCATGCTCTGTACACTAACATAGCTCCTGACAGTAAAGCAAGGTGTTAAAAAAAAATATCAGCTGTCCACAAAGCCACTGCCATTTACCGTACGCTCACCGTCTCTTGCTGATCTGTGCTCACAGGACCTGCTGCCATGTGACACTCACATGACCGCCAGTTAACAATAACCGGCAGTCACATTACTGCCGGTTAGTAGGTAACCGGCTGGCATGTCAGTGTGACCTCACGCGATATCCTGTCAGAACAGAACAGCAACACACCGGGAGACGCAGGAGACAACGGGAGCATGCATGATTGTGCAGGAGGGAACGGTAGTTGTGGAGAGGTGAGACGTACGGAGGAGAGGGGGAGAATATGGGGGGACCGGGGGAAGAGAGGAGACAATGGGGAGAGGAGGACAGACTAGGGGAGAGAGAGCAGACACTGGACAGTTTTGTGTAGAAGAGAGCGAGCTGACAGGAGGGTTGCAAAGGATTCCAGGCCTCAGTTTTGAGCCCATGCTGTCCGATTTCTTCGCACAGCATCGTCTCACTACAAAATCGTATTGTGAAAGTAGCCCAATCCTTAACTAAAAACAGCATAAACTTGAGTTGTGTTTTACTCATTAAGCAACGTTGTTAGCGACTTACCTAATAATGTGCACGTGTACACAGCAAAAAGCAGCCCATGTTACATTTTGTCAGCCTGAAAGCGTTTTACACAACATAACTGTGGTCTGCATCCCACTGTATTAAAGTTGGCACTTGATTAACGACATGCAATAAGTGCCTTGAAAAAATAGTACATGACCCTAGCACCGTAGTGATAGGATAATTTCGGCAAAATTAAAAGGAGTGACATTAGTAATGATGTTACGTTGGCTTTCAAAAAATTCTCTAATTACATCTTTAATTACTATTTACCTACATCATTGTTCTACCTTTTAGTCTGGTGTACTTTAAATTTCGACTACAAAAAATTAGAAGGTGTCAAGGTGTTTCTCATCCACTGTAACACAGACACCGATACGTTACATTTTTTGAAAATTGCGACTGAGATCCCAACTTGGAATTGTGTGTGGACCCTCAATTTTTCTGTATGTATAAATAAAGTTATGAGAGGCTGAAGAAAAAGAACACTGAATACCCAACAACAAGGACACACGCCCGCCATTAAAAACCCTGAAAAAAATATTAACCCATTCAAAACTATTTACGACAAATGATTAGAACAGGGGTCTCATAATGCCGGCCTGGAGGGCCACACACAGTCCTCGAATAATGGATTTCGGTACAATTTGACAGTTGTTAATTTAAATTACAAATGTGAACTCGTACTGAAATCCATAAAGAATGGAGTCTGACTGCGGCCCTAGAGGCCTGTAGTTTGAGAAGCCTGGGTTCACACTACCGCTTCATCACTGATGAGTTTCCATGCAGTTTGTGTGCCGAGAGGAAGCCGTAAAAGAAATGTGAGTGAAAATATTTCTTTGAAAGATTGAATGAGTTTAGAAGTCACTCATGGTTTTGATACACCAAACAGATTGAACATAATTACTGAGAAAGTTGTGTGCACCCAGAATAATGAACTCAATGAATGTATCACTATACGTTTGAGTAAAAAAAAAATAGAATGTTGATAAACAAACATATCTTTATTTGACCAACGAAAAAAAAGAGATGTTGGCGAACAACTATCAAGACCATCAAAAACCAGCAATCTGGAATATGAATTCAAACAGAAATTAACAACATTTCACATAGAGGTATAACTTTCTGGTGGCATGGTCACTTTCTGATTAGTGGTGCTGGTGTTGCTGCTGCCGGTGTTGATGCTGCTGGGTCCAGTTCTACCCGGTTGGACAATGTCAGTAGAAAACGTGGGATATGTCCGAGCTTTAGCAGTGAAAGTCTGTGCTGAGTGACCAGTGCGAGTTCGCGTAGACTCTGGGGTTGTCAGGGGAGTGTATACTGGAGTCCCAACTGCTTGTAAATGCAAAGAAGAACACACATGGGGAGAGGAGGGAAGGCTAATATTACAAGAGGCAGGCAAAATGTCTAGGATCTCAGAAGGGAGCGTAGAAGGGAAAGATAAGTTGGAGAGGAGTGAGACATTACACTCTGTGGAAGGTGTGGCCACATGAAGTAGTGAAACATTAGCAGGTGAAGTATTAGGTGGAACCAGGGCATGAAGTTGCTGCTGCTTTTTTGGTCTACCAACTTTTCGCGGTTGAGCTGTTGTGTCTAACTGTGGTCCGTTTTTATTTTTTTTTGTTTGCCGAAACTTCTTTGTTTTTTTCCAATGTTTTTTTTTTTGGGTTCTCGGGCATTCTTTGGGCATGTTTGGTGTGCTTACGTCAGCTGTGGCTTGCAAATGAGCTTGGACTTTGCTCTTCGGTATATTTGTTGCTGTTCCCCGCGTGAGTTCCTTGCAAAGAGGTACGGGGATGAGTTTTGTTTGCTGTGGTCACTGTGCTGGTTGGCTGATCCGTCCTACATTGCAGGACCGCTTTAGGGGAACGGAACTCTGGCCGCGAGGTTTGCATCAAATTGGTTGAAGTAAACATTGAATCAGGGCGCTGCGGGGACGAATAGAGCAGTGCGTTGTAGGATGGAAAATCAGGTGCCTCGTCCAGTGCTGCTGGAGTTGTAGGCAAGTTGATGGATGTGTAGGTAGCTGCCGGTTGGCCTCTCAAAGCAGGATCCAAAATACTTGTTTGACTGTTGGTTTGGGTTAGTGCCACATTCATGGCGGGCTGAGTGTACAAGGATTGGTGGTGGGTTTGGTAAGCCATTTGTTGCATTTGTTGTTGGTGTTGTTGTTGTTGGTGCTGCTGCTGGACTGCCAGTCGATAAGCAGCCTGACAGGAAGTCATGACATTTATCTGAAACTCAGGTTCTAAGTTATCCATCACACTCTTCTCTATACAAGAAAAAAAATGTCGTGTCGGTCTGCTAAGGTCTGCTTCAAGGCGATCGAGTCATCCGGTAACCTCGCCAAAAAGAGTCTTCATAGTCTCAAAACCCTTTTCAACGCAGTTACCAAGACGACTCAAAGCATCTCTGGTTTGTGCTTAGATGTATAAACTCAGGCATGACTGTCCTATCACTGGCCCTCTGTCTCTGGCGTGAAGTTCCCACCAAAGTACGACAAGAGGCCTGTGATAGGGGATAACATTCAATGCCGGCAACCTGTGTTCCAGATAGTGGCATTTCTGCAGCTTCTCCATCTGGTCTCTGTGTTTGGGAAGAGTGTTCGATGGCGCTCTGACTCGATTGAGGCTGTGACGCAGCTGCTGCTACGGCCGGCTCAGCAGTGCTGCTCCAAGTCCTATTGGTAAACCCCCCAACCAAAAAAAATTAAAAAAAATTAAATACATGAAGTATCTCTCCCTCCCTGGGCAATTTATACAAATCTATACATCTAGCTGTAACACTACCTTATATTAATAACTCACCACAACACCAACCTTCCAACAACACCAGCCAAGATCAAAACACCACCTCACAACAACACCACCTAACACAACCTGCGACACAATAATCAACTTTTAATAATGCGATTATATACTTACACGCGTTGTGAAACAGCTGTCCTCAGGAAAGAAAGGCGTTGATGGTAAATGTAACGTTTTTTAGATGGCTTGGCTCCGCTGCGAACATTTCTTTCCTCTCGAAGATCAGCATTAAAGCGGTCCTTCATGGAGCGCCACCTAACTTTCAGAGACTTTACTAAAGTGGATGAGACAACACAGACTCATTAATGTACACAGAAACAAAGTAGTGTAACCCAAAACATTATCCAAAGACTATTTCAACTTACCATAAACTTTTCTGTCCTTTTGAGACGCTGCGTCATAGCCCGGCCACATAGCTCTTGCTATTTCATCCCATAGTCTTCGCAATACAACAGTGTCTGAATGTTTGCGGTCATGTGGGTCCCAAATGGCAGCTCGCTTTTGTACTAGTGGGATGAACTTGTCAGTGTCCAGATAGGGCTTGCCATTGTGTTCCGGTTCCTCCTTTAATGTAAAACCAACCTATTCAACATTATTGTACATACAAGATAGTAAGATCAGTTTTCAAACAAGGAAAGACTTACAATTGAGTAATCCACATTCTCTGTGTCGTCACAAAGACTACGGGATGAATCTTGGCAACTTTGGTCACTTTCTTCTCTCTCTCCGTCAGTTTCATAGTCCTTGACAAAGAGTCACAAGAAATATTAGACTACCATTCACCATCAAGGAAATATACTGATATCTCAAGATGTGAAGACTTACAGGGTCACTGTCTTGTTCGGCCTGATTAGGGGCCATGTAGTCACTAGATCCTGACATATTTAAATCTGCACTACCAGCCACAGCAGACACAATCCAAAACCGTGACAAGGTGATTTGTTACAACACCACAGCAGCCCCAGGAAGAAATGCTTCAGCACCAGCACCACAACCCAACGCAGCAGTGCGCCACTGTTGAAGGTGAAAGAAAAAAGAGAGAGGCAGGCATTAGGATTACAGGAGCAAGGCCGAAGATGGACAGAGGGCTACACTAGCCTCAGTAGCGCCATCTTGACACAACAGGGAACCTACTGTGTCAAAGTGACACTACCAAGTTTACTGCAGTGTTCGACCACACACAGACAGAAGTTATGCACAGTAATCTTGGAAAGTATGTAGACACAGCCATAGCAGCACAGGTGACAAGTTTGAAACAAAAGTTAACTACCAGCAGACGAAGACACAGAATGATGAACTGCAGGAACTGACCCCAATGCACCAGCAGAGACAGAGACTGAAAAGGGCAACAGAAACCACAGATTACCATAAATTACAATTAACTAGTTAGCAATTCCTGTCTGTCGGCACACTTTCACCAACGGGGCAAATGTCATTTTTTAAACATCACTGTACCTAAAGCCCAACGCCATATGGACTACTTAAGAACTCAAAGGAACATATAAACATTTTCCAGAACAACTATAGGTTATGTGTATAAACAAATGCTCCAGCACCTACAGAATACCAACAACATAATTAAACATTGATTGCTGCAGGATAAAAAGTGGGCTGTGATTGGCTCAGGACCCGTGAGCCAATCACAGCCCAGCGGCGCCCATGTGACATCACGGGTCCTGAGCCAATCACAGCCCAGCGACGCCCGGGTGACATCACAGGTCCTGCGCTCTCATTGGCGCAGGGCCTGACTTGGGCGGGGATTCCGGGTAAAGCAGGAAGTGGCCCGGGGCAGCACCGATCAGCAGGGAAACGGACCAGACCGCAACACACCGCAGACCGGGGCATCACAGAGGACAGCGGAGGAGCACCGGGGACACCACACAGGATGGCACCGGACAGCGGGGGCAAAGGTAAGGCCTTATATTGGCCGGCCCTCCGCTCCCCCCCAGGCGGTCTTATTTTCGGGGGGGGGGGACTTATATTAGCCGGCCCTCCCGTCCCCCCTAGGCGGCCTTATAATCGGGGGGGACTTATAATCGGGGAAACACGGTAGTACAAAAATATTGCCAATAAAACCCATAACCTATACCACAGAAAAACAGCCCACACCCTGGTTCATCATTGATCATTGGAAGTATAGGGGGTTTAATGTTATTGGTAGGACAAAGGCTTCAGAAAAATGACGTCTCCCACACCCTCAAACTAAATCCTGTCAAGTTGAAATGCCCATCCCCCTTCTTCTGAGCCTCACACTATACCTAAACCACTGTAAGCAGCCACATGTTTGCCATTTTTGTAGCAGGTAGAAGCCAATTAACAATTTGAAGGGTGCGTGTGGTCAGAAGCACAAGTTACACACAATATGTGGTCACTAGGCTGGAATATTTAAATTCACCACAACAAAGAGGCATGGCATCGATGTTACAAAATAGTCACTGCAGCCGTAGATTAATTCACTGAGAGGTGTAATTTGTACAGTGGGGTCACCTTGGATTTTTTCACTTTTTTGGCAGCTCAGGGGCTCTGCAAATGCAACACAGTGTCCTAATTTACATTTCAGAAATTAAATAGCTGTGATGCTAGTCATTACTCATGGGCTAGCCTTCATTCTGGGTAGTAGAGAGGTCTATAGTCAGATACCAGGAGGGCTTGTAATAACAATAATAGGGGTAAATCAAATGCATAGTCTTGTCACAGTCTAAAGTAAAAATTGCTGTTAAGTAGTGAATCAAGACAGAGGGGCTATGCAAAGAGTTAGAAGCACGGTCAGAGATTGCACAACAACATATCAGATACTGAGTACAGAAACAAGGCACACAGACACCACCCACTTAACTCTATATCTGGCAGTGATCTGAACAGTGGCAACCAGCTAAAGAGACAGGGGATTACCGTAAAGGGCAACACCTATGGGAAGCACAGAAAAGTCTCAACAGATCCAGAAGTCTTCGCCTAGCATAAGAAAATTCAGGGTTAAGAAGATGAGCTGAAGATTGAATGATCAAGAGAAGTGGGGCCAGATGGTGAATGATAAAGTGTGCATAAGTATTATTTTTTTCCACATATTACATTTATTATACTCTGGGGTGTACCAGACATTCAATTCATGTAAAATACATTTGCTGCAAATCACATTTCCATGTAAAATCCACACAAATCGATGAACTTACATTTAGACAAATCCACTAACCTTTACTAGAAACACCATGCTACTTGGTGGTTGAACAACAGAGGCAACATATTGAAGATGGTAGGGGTATTGAATTGAAGATGTCCAGAAAAACCTAACACTGTCCAATAATTGCTTACATTGTCAAACACAAATAATACAGTGTGGATTCTGTAGATTTGTGTCAGAAGGTTCTCTGTCCCATTACTCTCGTGATTGCAGGTCAACAAAAAAAATCCCATTTCTATGATGAAATAATGAAATTGAATTTCTACAACATATCTTCTGCATGTAAAATTACCTTCAAAGAAGATCTAGCGAGACCTCAGTGCATAATAAGGAGCGTTCAATTTACATCAAAGAGCTTTGGTACAAATTTAATTTTCTGGCCAAATTCCAATTTCAGTAGATTCACTCTTTACAATTTAAAATGTTATCGTACTCAAAAGTGTTTACAATAAAACCCATCATATAGCACCCTATGCAGAAGATATGCAGAGGGTTCAAAATATGTAAAATATAGTTAAAAAAGTAAAAATAAAAAACCTAAAAATCACACAGCATTTTGAATTCCCTAAAAAATGTAAGAACAAAGTATATTTGCTATCAAAGCACTTGTAAGGCTATATTCACACTGCATTTTTGATCCATTTTTGCAGTGAACACATCACTTATGTAGAATACATCACTTATTTGGAAATCCTTCAAAGTCAATGGGTTTTCAAGTTTTGCCATTCAATCTGTGCGTTTTTGACCTGATCCGTTTTTAAGGTGGAAAATTGATCTGTAAAAAGAATGACCATGTCAATACTAGCTGCGTTTTTCTGATCCACCTTTTCCATTGAGGTCATTGTCTATGGGCTTAAAATCGCACCAAAAAAATACAGCCAAAACGTTCAAAATCTAATAAAAAAAAGATAATTCATTTCTGATGCTTTTTTTTAGAAAAGCAGATCTAGTGCTCCAGCTGAAAAATTGAGATAAATGGATCAGAAGAAAACACTGTGTGAATGTAGCGTAAAAGTTTGATCCATCAAAATATAATATATGTTTCACTGTAAGTCTCAAAAATAATGATAAAAAAGCATACAATATATCCATAATTTATTGAAAGCTTTACTAAATGCACACAAATACAGCAAATAAAGGAACATATTGTGGACAAGAAAAGTGATGTACTCAAATGATGTAAATACATAGTTATAAAGCAGGATTTGTAAACAGTCATGGATAAAAGTCTTGGCACCCTTGAAATTGTTCCAGAAAATAAAGCACATGCTTACCGTATTTCCTTTTTGTATTTGAACAGAACAAAACAATAGAGAATAAAAGGCACATTTTACATAGCTTTGTACAAAACTACAACAATGGGCGGGACAGGGACGTCGCTATGCATTAAGAATCGGGGCTGCAGCCCCGATTCTTACGCATAGAGCCCCGAACCCCCCACGCCGGTCTTCTGTGCTCCGTCCTCTATGCTCCCGTCTGGCTGCATCCGGCCCCGGTCCCCGGCCGTCGCAGTAACGATAACGTCATCGTGCGACGGCCGGGGACGCCGGATGCAGCCGGACGGGAGCATGGAGGACGGAGCACAGAAGACCCGCGCGGTGCAGAAGACCGGGGATGGTAAGTAAAGCAGCAGGGGGGCCTTACAACAGAGGGGAGGCGAGTGCCAGCATTTGGGGGCCTATATACCACTGGGCTGCTGTACACCACTGGGCCTGCGCTGCTCTATACCACTGGGGCTGCTGTACACCACTGGGGCTGCTATATACCACTGGGGCTGCTGTATACCTCTGGGGCTGCTATATACCACTGGGGCTGCTGTATACCACTGGGGCTGCTGTATACCACTGGGGCTGCTATATACCACTGGGGCTGCTGTATACCACACCACTGGGGCTGCTGTATACCACTGGGGCTGCTGTATTCCACTGGGACTGCGGTATACCACTGGGGCTGCTGTATATACTGCTGGGGCCTCCTGTATATACCACTGGGGAGGCTGCTGTATACTACCACTGGGAGGCCTGTATACCACACTGCTGGGGGCTGTATACCTGTGCTGGGGTCCACCCTCGGCTTATACACGTATCATGAGTCAATAGGTTTTCCCAGGTTTTGGGGGCAAAAGTAGGGGGGTCGGCTTATACACGGGTCGACTTATACACGAGTATATACGGTATATACCTCATAGTGTGTGTGCCTGCCTGATGTATACATATATATACCTGAGGTATATATATGTATACATCAGGCAGGCACACTATGCCTCATCAAATAAAAATTGGCGGTGGCGGGTGTGATGGGGGGGAAGGCGCCAAAATAAATCCATGGCCCGGGTGCCAGAAAACCTAGTTACACCTCTGGTCAGGACCATTCTTCAGTCGGGCAACTCCCGCCGAGCGGCGGGCGTCGCCGCGTGTGGAGCTGCCGATAGCAACGAGCGCCATTCGTGGCCTGCCGCCCAGTGGGAGGCCGCACGATCGGGAGTGACCAGCTGGACGCAGCTCGGCGCTGCGGAGATGTGTTTGACATCTCCGCAGCAATATCAAGCGCGACGCTACAGCGATCCCGGGCGACGGAGGTCGCTGTCGGGATCGCTGTGGTGTCGCTACGTGTAACGGGGCCCTTACACTCCATGAGAAGATAAGGGGAGGACACGAGTTGACAGACGGTCGTAAATATTTTACTGAACCTAGGAAACCCGTTAAAAATTTGAATCCCACCTTTGCAGCTGCCGCTCACTGGACCTGCCTCTGCCGCTCCTTGGTCCCGCTGCCGCTCACCGGACCTACCACAGACACGCTTCCTGGACCCGCCAACGTCCTCTGTAATCACTGGAGGTTCCTGCATTGTAATCACTTATAAATGTCTGTGTAGAGGTGGTATTAATATTATATGGCCAGTATGGTCAGTGGTGATGTAATAGTGGTCTCTGTGTAGAGGTGGTATTAATGTTATATGCTCAGTGTGGTCAGTGGTAATGTAATAGTGGTCTCTGTGTAGAGGTGGTATTAATGTTATATGGTCAGTGTGGTCAGTGGTAATGTAATAGTGGTCTCTGTGTAGAGGTGGTATTAATGTTATATGGCCAGTATGGTCAGTGGTGATGTAATAGTGGTCTCTGTGTAGAGGTGGTATTAATGTTATATGGTCAGTGTGGTCAGTGGTGATGTAATAGTGGTCTCTGTGTAGAGGTGGTATTAATGTTATATGGTCAGTGTGGTCAGTGGTGATATAATAGTGGTCTCTGTGTAGAGGTGGTATTAATGTTATATGGTCAGTGTGGTCAGTGGTAATGTAATAGTGGTCTCTGTGCAGTGGTTTTTATTCAGTAATGGACAGTAATATTCGGGCACTATGTACCATATATACTAGTGTATAAGCAGAGTTTTTCAGCCCGAGTTTTTGGGCTGAAAATTTACCCCCTCGACTTATACGCGAATCAATAGAAGATAAAATCTTGCACATGGCGCCATCTGACCTAAGGCCGACCTTGCTGCAGCCAATCGGCAGGCTCAGGCACCCAGCGTCTGAGAAGCTATTTATTTAAGTACATTTTATTTGGGTTTTATTTAAATTTTTTTAGAAAAATGCAGCTCAGTGGGCCCGAGCCCCGGATGTTTTTTGACCCTAGCAACGCCCCTGGGGCGGGACAAAATTTTTGGCGCCCTAAACTTAATATTTGGTGGCACACAATTTGGAAGAAATAACTGCAATCAATCGCTTCCTATAACCATCACCTCTCAACTAGAATTTTGGACCATTCTTCTTTTGCAAACCGCTGGCACCTTCTCATCTGGGAGACTAGTGGCCACTACCTACTCAACACTCTGTCTGCCTAGGTTCCATCTGTTGCTTTCTGCTCCCAGGGCCTGCGCAGGCCACACTGGTCTCCTGGGAGTGCACTTAGGCCATGCCTGTTGCATGCCTCTCCTCCTTAAAGGGCCAGCGTCCCCTACTCAAAAATGCTTCTAAACCTATGGATGAGAAACACAGAGTATTTAAGGCATCTTCCCCATTTGGAAAGTGCTTATAAAACATGGTCTATGCTTTAGAGACAGGTTTGTCAGGTTCCATGCTGTTCCTGTGTCTGTGCCTTGCCTGACCAGTATCTGTTCCTATTTCTGCTGATCTGAAAGTACCTGTACTGCAAGTCCTGCTGCTGCATCATCTGAATCAGTCCTGCTGTTGCATCTTCTGCCCCAGTCCTGTTGCTGCACCTTCTGCACCAGTCTTGCTGTCACAATATCTGCACCAGTCCTGATGCCATAACTGTAGCTTGCGCTTGCCTTCTTCGGGCATTGACTTCTTGAGTTAGTTTTCATACTAGTGACACACCCTGAAGTTGTACTTAGCAGTTATCTACCTGCATAAGCCTAACCTTTCTATATTATGATGCCTGTCTCATGTGAGCATTACAGTTTGCTTAGGCCATGGATTCCGCTGGCTCCAATGCCACCCAGCTGGTAGGTTATCAGCAGGAACTTACCCACCAAAGGAAGACACAAACCTGAATTTTGACCTTCATGCAATCAGTGGACACTCACTTGTATACTCTGCTAACTGCAACCCTTACCGAGGCTGCAGCCCTGAATCTGATTGTGATTCCTATCCCAAAAAATGCAGAAACTTTCTAAGCAGAGATGAGTGAACATTCACAAACATGTTCACTAATTTCAAATTCAAAAGTGCACATTTTCAGGATTTCCTTAGCATTGCACAAAGGCTAATTTCTTCATTGTATCATCACAACGTCTATCCCGCAGGGGTATTCTCTGCCACCGTATGCCCCAAGCACACTTCAGCATGGTAGCTGCTAGAGAAGATGATGAAAGAGCTAGGGGACAATGACCCCCTCTAGGAGGGACAGAACCAACTTGTGGAACACCAAAATATGCCCTGTGGGTCTTGGTGCAGTTGGCTGGCTAACCAAGAGAGGCCCTTCTTCCATTCAACACCACATTCTCTCCTGGTTGGCCTCCTCCTACCACTGATCAAATTTGATGGTTGTGGCAGCCTAACATACGCCAACCACGAACCACGAATTGCTGCCCCAGACTTTCATGAAGTTAACACCTACTTCCAGACAAAGATTATGCACAGTCTTTTGGGAAGATGGTCACATAGCAGGGTGGACCACTTGATGTAGCACCGATGACAAGTACTTTGTTCCACTAGAAAGCCAAACCCTCTATCCTGCAATAATGCCACCACCTTGCCTTGGGTCCACTGGTTGTAGAACTGATTGGACTTATGCCCATGCAACCACTCCAGGCAATGGCATCTGCAAACTGAATCTCCTCAATAAAGAAGACAGGATGGGGTGGGTCATGCCATACCGTATAGTTGCTTGGAGGGGATAGGGGTCCCAATATGGTATTGTCTCATTCGAAGGCCTCTGGCAAGGGCAATACACATGGCTGGCAAACTGGGCTTTATGCCGCTTCTAACTCGGCCTCTTCCTTTGGCTCCGCATCATACTCCCAGTCTTGTTGGTATTGATGATTCAGTATCTGTGGCACTAGCTGGAGAGAGAATACAGCCAGGCATGCTGCAAGGTTCTCTGCAGTGTGACATGTGGTTCTTCTGGATGGCATGGGAAATGATCACTTCCTGTGAGCTCAGGTCCTCCTCTGGTATTGGAATCCAGCACTGTCTCCACACCCACTGCATAGGAGGCCCAATGTGGGCAGCTCATTGGTGCTCCAGGTCACATATGTGTCCATGTTGTCCTCCAGTATATGCCGCTGAGGGTCTAGTGCTGATGCACACTCTGCCCCCGGAGTGATGATGTAGATTACCACCTTCAGGGCAGATATGTCTTGTGTGTAATTCATTGCCAATCTGCATAATGCCTTTCCTTGTTAGCAAGTGAATCTCTTTGTACCACAGAGTAGCTGAATTGGACTGCACTGAAAATGAGATGCTTAACTCTGTTGTTGTAAATACTTAAGTCCCAAAAAAAAGGTTGAGTAAAGTATTATAGGAGTGACACCTTTATTGGCTAACAAGAAAAATTATATTTGTAAGCTTTCAGAGCTCAAGGCTCCTTCATCAGACAATATCACAAATGAGTTACTGAGACATTTAAATACAAAATACAGTAGGAATAAGGAAAAGGAGGTGTGTTAAGGAAATGAAAATTAAGTCTTTGTTAAAGGGGTTGTCCGGGTTCGTGACATATCCTCAGTGTATATCCAGCCTGCCTAATGCTGATAATCACTCATGTGCTTTCTGTCAGTATTCTGCAGTGTTCCTGAGATAACAGTAATCTGCTTCTGAAGAAAACGACCAGGGGGTGTGTGCTGGCATGATAATGTAATCTGGTCGTGTCCTCCTACTCTACTCCAAGTCTGCCCTCCATAGAAACAACCCCGCCCACTATAGCCACAGGCCCTCCCCGTCCACATGATGAGCCCTCCGCACGCATTACCAAATCCTCCCCCTACAGCATGATGGCTCCCAGTGCAGAGAGCAGGACTCCTCCCAGCCACACACAAGAGTGAAGTAAGGAGAGTGCGCAGAGCAGGCAGGGCTGCTGTTATCAGTGTGGAGCGAGGACTGTGCCAGCCACTGATGGCTGCCTGGAGCGTCTCATCTTCACAGGGGTTGGCAATCACACTGGCACACTGTAACAAAGTACTGCTGAGTGAAAGACAGTTCATGTCTTCACACAGGGGCAGACTTGGTGCAGTGTAACAGCAGCCTGTCCAATCAGTACCTGCAGAAGAATGAAGTGTTGGGGGTGTTTGTATGGAGTATACTGTATATGATACTAAGGATTCTGATACTAAAAATATAGGGCTTGTCTGGGGTTGTTGAGGAGCCCTTCCTTCCTTCTATCCTTCCTTCTATCCTTCCTTCCGTCTGTCCTTCCTTCCTATCCTTCCTTCCTTCTATCCTTCCTTCTATCCTTCCTATCCTTCCTTCCTTCTATCCTTCCTATCCTTCCTTCCTTCCTTCTATCCTTCCTTCTATCCTTCCTTCTATCCTTCCTTCTTTCCTTCCTATCCTTCCTTCCTTCTTTCCTTCCTATCCTTCCTTCCTTCCTATCCTTCCTTCCTTCTATCCTTCCTTCTATCCTTCCTTCCTATCCTTCCTTCCTTCTATCCTTCCTTCTATCCTTCCTTCTATCCTTCCTTCTTTCCTTCCTATCCTTCCTTCCTTCTTTCCTTCCTATCCTTCCTTCCTTCCTATCCTTCCTTCCTTCTATCCTTCCTTCTATCCTTCCTTCCTATCCTCCCTTCCTTCTATCCTTCCTTCTATCCTTCCTTCTTTCCTTCCTATCCTATCCTTCCTTCCTTCCTTCCTTCCTTCCTTCCATCCTTCCTTCCTTCCTTCCTTCCTTCCTTCCTATCCTTCCTTCTATCCTTCCGTGAACCTGTATCCTTCCTTCCTTCCTTCCATCCTTCCGTGAACCTGTATTCTTCCTTCCATCTTTCCGTGAACCTGTATCCTTCCATCAATCCTTCCTTCTTTCCATCCCTCTGTGAACCTGTATCCTTCCTTCCATCCTTCCGTGAACCTGTATCCTTCCTTCCATCTTTCCCTGAACCTGTATCCTTCCATCCATCCTTCTTTCCATCCCTCTGTGAACCTGTATCCTTCCTTCCATCCTTCCGTGAACCTGTATCCTTCTTTCCATCCTTCCGTGAACCTGTGTCCTTCCTTCCATCCTTCCTTCCCTCCATCCTTCCATGAACCTGTATCCTTCCTTCCGTCCTTCCGTGAACCTGCATCCTTCCTTCCATCCTTCCGTCCTTCCGTGAACTTGTATCCTTCCTTCCTTCCATCCTTCCGTCCTTCCATGAACCTGTATCATTCCTTCCATCCTTCCGTGAACCTGTATCCTTCTTTCCATCATTCCGTGAATCTGTATCCTTCCTTCCATCCTTCCTTCCGTGAAACTGTATCCTTGAATCCATCCTTCCTTCCATCCTTCCGTAAACCTGTATCCTTCCTTCCATCCTTCCGTGAACCTGTATCCTTCTTTCCATTCTTCCATGAACCTGTATCCTTCCTTCCATCCTTCCTTCCATCCTTCCGTGAACCTGTATTCTTCCTTCCTTCTATCCTTCTGTGAACCTGTATTATTCCTTCCATCCTTCCGTGAACCTGTATCATTCCTTCCATCCTTCCGTGAACCTGTATCCATCCTTCCGTCCTTCCGTGAACCTGTATCTTACCTTCCGTCCTTCCGTGAACCTGTATCATCCCTTCCATCCTTCCGTGAACTTGTATCCTTCCATCCATCCTTCCTTCCTTCCATCCTTCCGTTAACCCTGTATCCTTCCTTCCGTCCTTCCGTGAACCTGTATCATCCCTTCCATCCTTCCGTGAACTTGTATCTTACCTTCCGTCCTTCCGTGAACCTGTATCATCCCTTCCATCCTTCCGTGAACTTGTATCCTTCCATCCATCCTTCCTTCCTTCCATCCTTCCGTTAACCCTGTATCCTTCCTTCCGTCCTTCCGTGAACCTGTATCATCCCTTCCATCCTTCCGTGAACTTGTATCCTTCCATCCATCCTTCCTTCCATCCTTCCGTTAACCCTGTATCCTTCCTTTCATCCTTCCGTGATCCTGCATCCTATCACTTTATAATGTTTGTAGCTGTAATATGTAGCAAGTGCACACGGACGATTCACCTCTGCCAGTGCTGGGAAAGACAAGCTGCACTTTATTTATGTATTGTTCCCTTCACCTCCGGGCAATTTTCTGCTTTCCGTTTTTCCCTCCCCTTCTTCCATAACTTTTTTATTTCTCCGTCAATTTAGACATATGAGGCTTGTTGTTTTCTGCATGACGAGTTGTTCTTGTGAATCACGTCATTTATGTTACCATATAGTGTACAGGAAAATGGGAACAAAATTCCAAGTGCGGTGAAATTGCAAAAAAAAGGAAATTTGCAATTACACCTTTTGTTTTTTGGGTTTTTCATTCACCATGTTCAATATATGGTAACACTGAGGTGTCGGTATGATGCCTCGGGTCAGTACTATATGGTAACACTGACGTGTCTGTATGATGCCTCAGGTCAGTACTATATGGTAACACTGAGGTGTCGGTATGATGTCTGGGGTCAGTACTATATGGTAACACTGAGGTGTCAGTATAATGTCTGGGGTCAGTACTATATGGTAACACTGACGTGTCTGTATGATGCCTCAGGTCAGTACTATATGGTAACACTGACGTGTCGGTATGATGTCTGGGGTCAGTACTATATGGTAACACTGAGGTGTCGGTATGATGTCTGGGGACAGTACTATATGGTAACACTGAGGTGTCGGTATGATGTCTTAGGTCAGTACTATATGGTAACACTTAGGTGTCGGTATGATGTCTGGGGTCAGTACTATATGGTAACACTGAGGTGTCGGTATGATGTCTGGGGTCAGTACTATATGGTAACACTGAGGTGTCGGTATGATGTCTGGGGTCAGTACTATATGGTAACACTGATGTGTCGGTATGATGTCTGGGGTCAGTACTATATGGTAACACTGAGGTGTCGGTATGATGTCTGGGGACAGTACTATATGGTAACACTGAGGTGTCGGTATGATGTCTGGGTCATCACTATATGGTAACACTGATGTGTCAGTATGATGTCTGGGGTCAGTACTATATGGTAACACTGAGGTGTCGGTATGATGTCTGGGGTCAGTACTATATGGTAACACTGAGGTGTCGGTATGATGTCTGGGGTCAGTACTATATGGTAACACTGAGGTGTCGGTATGATGTCTGGCGTCAGTACTATATGGTAACACTGACGTGTCGGTATGATGTCTGGGGTCAGTACTATATGGTAACACTGAGGTTTCGGTATGATGTCTTGGGTCAGTACTATATGGTAACACTGAGGTGTCGGTATGATGTCTCAGGTCAGTACTATATGGTAACACGGAGGTGTCGGTATGATGTCTGGGGTCAGTTCTATATGGTAACACCTGAGGTGTCGGTATGATGTCTGGGGTCAGTACTATATGGTAACACTGTGGTGTCGGTATGATGTCTGGGGTCAGTACTATATGGTAACACGGAGGTGTCGGTATGATGTCTGGGGTCAGTACTATATGGTATCAATGACGTGTCGGTATGAATAATTGAAGAATTAAAGAAACAAAAAAGAAGAATTGCGCTCTTGCACCATTTCCATGATCCGCAGTGTTCATACAGTCAAACATTTATTCTGACAATCAAAATCTATATTAATTTTTATTTTAAAGAGAACTGTCATCCCATTTTTGTGTATTAAAATAAAAGCTCCTTTTTTAATCAGGGACTATGCTGCTTTCTAACAAGGAGGCTATTATGCCCTGACTGCCCCGTAAACACAATAAATAACTTACACAAATCTCCCGCTCTGTATAATAATTACCTGTTTCCGGTCCGATGGGCGCGCTTGCAGCTTGGTTAGTCCTGCCTCACCCGCTGTCCATCCCGCCTCTCCTGCCCGTCCCCTCTTCTGAGTGATGTGGATAATGCCTCCTCGGGAAGAGCCTGAAACTCATCCAACCATGAGCAAACTGTAGGGGTCTCTGTGGCGTCGACGCATGAGCGCAGAGGGATTTAAATCACGGGCCAACACCGCTTATTCTTCGGTGCCGACCAATGAGCGCTGTTGGTGCGTGATTTCAATCCCGCTTAGCAATCGATGCAGTCAACGGTGACAGTTGAGCGGCGCGGGATTCAAAGCTTTGAATCCAGCGCCGCTCATTGACTCAGCTAGCAGCCAAGGAGCTCGTGGGATTCAAATCCCTTGCCACCATACTGTGCTAACCATTGATCCACCGTATACAGTGCTGACCACTGACCCACCATATACAGTGCTAACCACTGAGCCACCATATACAGTGCTAACCACTGAGCCACCATATACAGTGCTAACCACTGAGCCACCATATACAGAGCTAACCACTGAGCTACCATATACAGTGCTAACCACTGAGCCACCATATACAGTGCTAACCAATGAGACACCGTATAGTGCTTACCACTGAGCTACCATATACAGTGCTAACCACTGAGCCACCATATACAGTGCTAACCACTGAGCCACCGTATACAGTGCTAACCACTGAGCTACCATATACAGTGCTAACCAATGAGACACCGTATAGTGCTTACCACTGAGCTACCATATACAGTGCTAACCACTGAGCCACCATATACAGTGCTAACCACTGAGCCACCATATACAGTGCTAACCACTGAGCCACCATACAGTGCTAACCACTGAGCCACCGTATACAGTGCTAACCACTGAACCACCATATACAGTGCTAACCACTGAGCCACCATATACAGTGCTAACCACTGAGCTACTATATACAGTGCTAACCACTGAGCCACTATATACAGTGCTAACCATTGATCCACCGTATACAGTGCTAACCACTGAGCCACCGTATACAGTGCTAACCACTGAGCCACCATACTGTGCTAACCATTGATCCACCGTATACAGTGCTGACCACTGACCCACCATATACAGTGCTAACCACTGAGCCACCATATACAGTGCTAACCACTGAGCCACCATATACAGTGCTAACCACTGAGCCACCATATACAGTGCTAACCACTGAGCCACCATATACAGTGCTAACCACTGAGCCACCATATACAGTGCTAACCAATGAGACACCGTATAGTGCTTACCACTGAGCTACCATATACAGTGCTAACCACTGAGCCACCATATACAGTGCTAACCACTGAGCCACCGTATACAGTGCTAACCACTGAGCTACCATATACAGTGCTAACCAATGAGACACCGTATAGTGCTTACCACTGAGCTACCATATACAGTGCTAACCACTGAGCCACCATATACAGTGCGAACCACTGAGCCACCGTATACAGTGCTAACCACTGAGCCACCATATACAGTGCTAACCACTGAGCCACCATACAGTGCTAACCACTGAGCCACCGTATACAGTGCTAACCACTGAACCACCATATACAGTGCTAACCACTGAGCCACCATATACAGTGCTAACCACTGAGCTACTATATACAGTGCTAACCACTGAGCCACTATATACAGTGCTAACCATTGATCCACCGTATACAGTGCTAACCACTGAGCCACCGTATACAGTGCTAACCACTGAGCCACCGTATACAGTGCTAGCCACTGAGCCACCATATACAGTGCTAACCACTGAGCCACCATATACAGTGCTAACCACTGAGCCACCGTATACAGTGCTATCCACTGAGCCACCATATACAGTGCTAACCACTGAGCCACTATATACAGTGCTAACCATTGATCCACCGTATACAGTGCTGACCACTGAGCCACCATATACAGTGCTAACCACTGAGCCATCATATACAGTGCTAACCACTGAGCCACCATATACAGTGCTAACCACTGAGCCACTGTATACAGTGCTAACCACCTAGCCACCGTATACAGTGCTAACCACTGAGCCACCATACTGTGCTAACCATTGATCCACCGTATACAGTGCTCACCACTGAGCCACCATATACAGTGCTAACCACTGAGCCACCATACTGTGCTAACCATTGATCCACCGTATACAGTGCTAACCACTGAGCCACCATATACAGTGCTAACCACTGAGCCACCATATACAGTGCCAACCACTGAGCCACCATATACAGTGCTAACCACTGAGCCACCATATACAGTGCCAACCACTGAGCCACCATATAGAGTGCTAACCACTGAGCCAGCATATACAGTGCTAACCACTGAGCCAGCATACAGTGCTAACCACTGAGCCACCAAATACACCATATAAATCTCGGAACAACAGGATACAGGTTCACAGAAGGATGGAAGGAAGGAAGGAAGGAAGGATGGAAGGAAGGATACAGGTTCACGGAAGGATGGAAGGATACAGGTTCACGGAAGGATGGAAGGATGGAAGGAAGGATACAGGTTCACGGAAGGACGGAAGGATGGAAGGAATGATACAGGTTCACGGAAGGACGGAAGGATGGAGGGAAGGAAGGATGGAAGGAAAGACACAGGTTCACGGAAGGAAGGATGGAAGGAAGGATACAGGTTCACAGAAGGATGGAAGGAAGGAAGGAAGGATGGAAGGAAGGATACAGGTTCACGGAAGGATGGAAGGATACAGGTTCACGGAAGGATGGAAGGATGGAAGGAAGGATACAGGTTCACGGAAGGACGGAAGGATGGAAGGAATGATACAGGTTCACGGAAGGACGGAAGAATGGAAAGAAGGATACAGGTTCACGGAAGGATGGAATGAATGATACAGGTTCATGGAAGGACGGAAGGATGGAAGGAAGGATACAGGTTCACGGAAGGACGGAAGGATGGAAGGAATGATACAGGTTCACGGAAGGACGGAAGGATGGAAGGAAGGATACAGGTTCACGGAAGGATGGAGGGAAGGAAGGATGGAAGGAAAGACACAGGTTCACGGAAGGATGGATGGAAGGAAGGATGCAAGGATACAGTTTCACGGAAGGAATGATGGAAGGAAGGATACAGGTTCACGGAAGGATGGAAGGAAGGATACAGGTTCACAGAGGGATGGAAAGAAGGAAGGATGGATGGAAGGATACAGGTTCACGGAAGGATGGAAGGAAGGATACAGGTTCACGGAAGGATGGAAGGAAGGAAGAAAGGAAGGAAGGATACAGGTTCACGGAAGGATAGAAGGAAGGATAGGAAGGAAGGAAGGAAGGATAGGAAGGATAGGAAGAAAGAAGGAAGGATAGGAAGGAAGGATAGAAGGCAGGAAGGATAGGAAGGAAGGATAGGAAGGAAAGAAAGAAGGAAGGAAGGAAGGAAGGATAGGAAGGAAAGAAGGAAGGATAGAAGGAAGGATAGAAGGAAGGATAGGAAGGAAGGATAGAAGGAAGGAAGGATAGGAAGGATAGAAGGAAGGATAGAAGGAAGGAAGGACAGACGGAAGGAAGGATAGAAGGAAGGATAGAAGGAAGAAAGGGCTCCTCAACAACCCCAGACAAGCCCTATATTTTTAGTATCAGAATCCTTAGTATCATATACAGTATACTCCATACAAACACCCCCAACACTTCATTCTTCTGCAGGTACTGATTGGACAGGCTGCTGTTACACTGCACCAAGTCTGCCCCTGTGTGAAGACATGAACTGTCTTTCACTCAGCAGTACTTTGTTACAGTGTGCCAGTGTGATTGCCAACCCCTGTGAAGATGAGACGCTCCAGGCAGCCATCAGTGGCTGGCACAGTCCTCGCTCCACACTGATAACAGCAGCCCTGCCTGCTCTGCACACTCTCCTTACTTCACTCTTGTGTGTGGCTGGGAGGAGTCCTGCTCTCTGCACTGGGAGCCATCATGCTGTAGGGGGAGGATTTGGTAATGTGTGCGGAGGGCTCATCATGTGGACGGGGAGGGCCTGTGGCTATAGTGGGCGGGGTTGTTTCACACCCCCTGGTCCTTTTCTTCAGAAGCAGATTACTGTTATCTCAGGAACACTGCAGAATACTGACACAAAGTACATGAGTGATTGTCAGCATTAGGCAGGCTGGATATACACTGAAGATATGTCACGAAGCCGGACAACCCCTTTAATGATGTAGATGACATGCAATGGTCATTTACACATCAGAAGATCTTCTTGTGGAAGTGTTAGTTGTGTCTAGGTAATGAGTCATGAATCCAGGTGTCAAATTAAGTCCTTTTGTTAAGGATTGGAACATTCTTATGAATTTGAATTCCCAGATTTTTCGTTCCCTATCACTTTTAAAGTGACCTTTCAATATCAGGACTGTTAGGTCGGCCATGCTGTGTCCAGGCTCAGAGAAGTGAATTCCTACAGGCATGTCCAGCGTATGTTTTATTGTATGTCTATGTAAATTCATCCTTGTTTGTAGCTTTTGCATTGTTTCCCCAATATACATTCCTGTAGTGCACTTTGTACATTGTATCATATACACCACAATGGAGGGTGTACATGAAAAGAAGTCCATGATCTTATAGTCCTGGTTTGTGTTGGGTATAAGGACTGTATCTGTTGGTGATATGTGGGCACAGGTCTTGCATTTCTTGCTGTTACAGGGGAATGTGCCCGTCTGTGATGGTGATGTGAGGACACTTCTGACAAGGAGATTCCTTAGGTACGGGGGCTGTTTGTAGGAGAGCAGTGGCAGTTCTGGGAATATGACTTTAAGTCTGTGGTCTTTGTGGAATATGGGCTGAAGATCATCACCAATTCTCCTTAGGATGTTCATATGAGGATTGTATGTGATCACAAGAGGAACCCTGCTGTTGTCCTCCTTCTGTTTGTAATCCAAGAGGCTGCTTCTTGGGACCCTTGCAGCTCTGTGGATCTGTTCATCTATTACCACACACGGGGATATGAACACACACACACAATGCGCCTCACACTACCACGTGCTTGAACACATATACCACCCTCAGCACACATTTCACCACACATACACCAGCCTCGCCACATAATCGCCCTAATACACACACAAGTCTGTTATTATCCTTCAACAATAAAAATCTGATTAATAAGCAGCAAAACTATAAGAGAAACAAATGTACCATATAGGAAATACGGCAGCTGTCAGTCACTTGAGCTGTCTATTATGTGTATGTGTGAGCTAATATATACTGTCAGGGGGGAGGGTTTCCTGTTGCCTGGGGATTTATCAGGCTGCCAATAGCAACCAATCACAGCTCAGCTTCTATTTTGCTACTGTTAATCTGAGCTCTGATTGGTTAATATAGACAACGAAGGACATTCTCAGTAAAGCTTCTGTGAGGTAATAGGATGTCTGTGAGGTAATAGTATGTCAGTTAGGGTGTTGTTGGTGGAAAGGCTGATGTCAGTCACATTACCTCTATGTGAGAGGATATAGGAACTGCCAGTTACAGACTATTTTTACCACAATAATGCCTCATAAGAAAAGGAGTTCCTTGGCACGAATGTCAGCTGATGCAAAAAGAAAAGCTGCATTACGGGTGAGTGAAAAATGTGAAGACTGAGAAACAAGGCTGACACACATGAGAACAGCAGCTGCTTCCTCAAGGGCCAATGAACTTTCTGAGGAGAGGGAAGCAAGGCTTGCAGACATGAAAACAAGAGCTGCTTCCTCAAGGGCCAATGAACTTTCTGAGGAGAGGGAAGCGAAGCTTGCAGACATGAAAACAAGAGCTGCTTCCTGAAGGGCCAATGAACTTTCTGAGGAGAGGGAAGCGAGGCTTGCAGACATGAAAACAAGAGCTGCTTCCTCAAGGGCCAATGAACTTTCTGAGGAGAGGGAAGCGAGGATCCACCAAAGCTGTGTAATGGAACAAGACTCTTGATTAAGAACCTGTTTCCACATGTAATTCAGGCAACCATTTTGACAGGATGTACCACAGGAGAAGATGTTTTCATTCCAACAATTCCTCTTATTCCATCTGATTTGCCTTTTGATTTTAAACGCCTCCAGTTTCCTGTTCGACTGGCATTTGCTATGTCCATCAACAAGGCTCAGGGACAGTCTGTGAAAGTAGTTGGAATCGATTTACAATCTCCATGCTTTTCTCATGGTCAACTTTATGTGGCCTGTTCAAGAGTTGGAACAGCCAAAAATCTGTTCGTCTTTGCACCTGAAGGAAGAACTAAGAATGTCGTCTATCAAAAGGCTCTCGAATAAGGAGTAGAAGATTACTTCACATTACTTGGCCAATTTAGTTAAATCTGTGTGGAATATCTGTGGTGTTGAAATATATGTTGTGAAATGCTTCTATTAGCTTAGTGTTTGCCTTTTAATAATTACATTTCTATCGATTTGTTTTGTGGTTTTTGTGCGCTGAATAAATTTTTGTTAACACATTCTATTTTGCTAACAGCAGTTATTAACCCGGGCGAAGCAGGGTAGTACAGCTAGTATATATATACAGTGCCTACAAGTAGTATTCAACCCCCTGCAGATTTAGGTGGTTTGATAAGATGCAAATAAGTTAGAGCCTTCAAACTGCAAACGAGAGTAGGATTTATTAACAGAAGCATAAATCTTACAAACCAAAAAGTTATGTTGCTCAGTTGAATTTTAATAAATTTTAAACATAAAAGTGTGGGTCAATTATTATTCAACCCCTCAAACCACCAGCATTCTGTTTGGTCCCCCTAAAGTATTAAGAAGTAGTTCAGGCACAAAGAACAATGAGCTTCACGTGTGGATTAATTATCTCTTTTGCCAGCCTTTTCTGACTATTTAAGACCCTCCCCAAACTTGTGAACAGCACTCATACATGGTCAACATGGGAAAGACAAAGGAGCATTCCAAGGCCATCAGAGACAAGATCGTGGAGGGTCACAAGGCAGGCAAGGGGTACAAAACCCTTTCCAAGGAGTTGGGCCTACCTGTCTCCACTGTTGGGAGCATCATCCGGAAGTGGAAGGCTTATGGAACTACTGTTAGCCTTCCACGGCCTGGACAGCCTTTGAAAGTTTCCTCCCGTGCCGAGGCCAGGCTTGTCCGAAGAGTCAAGGCTAACCCAAGGACAACAAGGAAGGAGCTCCGGGAAGATCTCATGGCAGTGGGGACATTGGTTTCAGTCAATACCATAAGTAACGTACTCCACCGCAATGGTCTCCGCTCCAGACGAGCCCGTAAGGTTCCTTTACTTTCAAAGCGTCATGTCAAGGCTCGTCTACAGTTTGCTCATGATCACTTGGAGGACTCTGAGACAGACTGGTTCAAGGTTCTATGGTCTGATGAGACCAAGATCGAGATCTTTGGTGCCAACCACACACGTGACGTTTGGAGACTGGATGGCACTGCATACGACCCCAAGAATACCATCCCTACAGTCAGGCATGGTGGTGGCAGCATCATGCTGTGGGGCTGTTTCTCAGCCAAGGGGCCTGGCCATCTGGTCCGCATCCATGGGAAGATGGATAGCACGGCCTACCTGGAGATTTTGGCCAAGAACCTCCGCTCCTCCATCAAGGATCTTAAGATGGGTCGTAATTTCATCTTCCAACAAGACAACGACCCAAAGCACACAGCCAAGAAAACCAAGGCCTGGTTCAAGAGGGAAAAAATCAAGGTGATGGAGTGGCCTAGTCAGTCTCCTGACCTTAACCCAATTGAAAACTTGTGGAAGGAGCTCAAGATTAAAGTTCACATGAGACACCCAAAGAACCTAGATAACTTGGAGAAGATCTGCATGGAGGAGTGGGCCAAGATAACTCCAGAGACCTGTGCCGGCCTGATCAGGTCTTATAAAAGACGATTATTAGCTGTAATTGCAAACAAGGGTTATTCCACAAAATATTAAACCTAGGGGTTGAATAATAATTGACCCACACTTTTATGTTTAAAATTTATTAAAATTCAACTGAGCAACATAACTTTTTGGTTTGTAAGATTTATGCTTCTGTTAATAAATCCTACTCTCGTTTGCAGTTTGAAGGCTCTAACTTATTTGCATCTTATCAAACCACCTAAATCTGCAGGGGGTTGAATACTACTTGTAGGCACTGTATATATATATATACTAGCTGTGAGCCCGATTCTAAAGAATCGGGAGTCTAGAATCTGTATATAATTTTTTTAAGAGTTGTAAATAGTAGACTTAAACACCAGATATATGACAAAGTAGGCGATGTAGGCAAAACTGTGAGGGTAGCAATATAGTGGAGGTGTAGAAAGAGTTAATGTGCGACTAACAGGAGTATAACAGAGTAGGAACTTATAATGATATCAAAAATGTTATTGAAGGAGTTAATGTCCCACAGGCACTCCCACAACAGACTCAGCGCTGTAAATTATATGGAAAATGGTGTTCAAGGGGTTAATGTAGCAGTGGCAGTAGTTATAAACACTACTAAATATGCAGTTAATGCTGAACTGGTATATAATGGGTTAATTTCGCAGTGTGATTACAACTATACAGTGTGTAATAGAAATAACAACAATAATGGAATATAAGGGGTTAATGTTCCTACTGGGAGTAGTAATAGAGACTACAAAGTATGGAGTTAAGGCAGAAATGGTATATAAGGGGTTAACTTTGTAGTGACAGTACAACTACACACTGTGTTATAGAAATTACAGATAAAACGGAATGTAAGGGGTTAATGTTGCTACTGTCATGAGTACAATGAGAGAAGGGCCTCACTTAACATTGAGATACATGGAGGACTTTGAGTTTGAAATTTAGTGGTGTAAGTGAGGCACGAAGGTCATTGGTCGGTGTGTGCTGGCGCCGACCAATGAGCTTGGCGCCTCACTTACAGGAGAGAGAGAGAGAGAGAGATTTAGTAATAGGGGAGTGGGGTGAAATGAATTGTGTGTATAGAGGTGGCTGAGTGGTTAGCACTGCGCGGTGGCTCAGTGGTTAGCACTGCGCGGTGGCTCAGTGGTTAGCACTGCGTGGTGGCTCAGTGGTTAGCACAGCGCGGTGGCTCAGTGCTTAGCACTGCGCGGTAGCTCAGTGCTTAGCACTGGGCGGTGGCTTAGTGGTTAGCACTGCGCGGTGGCTCAGTGGTTAGCAGTGAGTGCGGTGGCTCAGTGGTTAGCAGTGAGTGCGGTGGCTCAGTGGTTAGCAGTGAGTGCGGTGGCTCAGTGGTTAGCAGTGAGTGCGGTGGCTCAGTGGTTAGCAGTGAGTGCGGTGGCTCAGTGGTTAGCAGTGAGTGCGGTGGCTCAGTGGTTAGCAGTGAGTGTGGTGGCTCAGTGGTTAGCAGTGAGTGCGGTGAGATTGGTCAGCGCAGCATCGTAGGCAGAGTGGTCAGTGCAGCGCCTTGGGCAGAGTGGTCAGTGCAGCGCCGTGGGCAGAATGATGAGTGCAGCGCCGTGGGCAGAGTGGTCAGTGCAGCACCGTGGGCAGAGTGGTCAGCGCAGCGCCGTGGGCAGAGTGGTCAGCGCAGCGCCGTGGGCAGAGTGGTAAGCGCAGCGCCGTGGGCAGAGTGGTCAGCGCAGTGCCGTAGGCAGAGTGGTCAGCGCACCGCCGTGGGCAGGGTGGTCAGCGCACCGCCGTGGTCAGAGTGGTCAGCACACACATACACACACACACATACAGACACTTCGGTATACTTAGCAGCCGCCCTGCGTCTTCCCCGCCACGTGGATCCTGAGTCGACATGTCGCTGCCCCCGGATGACTGGATCCAATATTGGGTCTGGGAAGTCTGGCGAGACTTCCCGGACGCCATCTTGGACAAAGTATGTTGGCGGCCCCGGACGACTGGATCAAATATGTCCGGGAAGTTTGGCGAGACTTCTTGGACGCTATATTGGATCCAGTAGTTCGGGGGCGGCGAGATGTCGACTGAGGATGCAGGCGGCGGACGCAGGGCCAGTGGTAAGTATAGCGGAGTGTGTGTGTGTTTGTGTGTGTGTGTTATGTGTATGTGTGTGTACAAAGTGACCGAAGTGCGGACAAAGTGACGGAAGTGCGGACAAAGTGAGGGAAGTGGATACATACACACACATATATACACATACTGTACATTGCATATGGAGGGGTGAGGAGAGCGTAGACTGGAGGGGTGAGGACAGGGGAGGCTGGAGGGCAGAGGACAGGGGAGGCTGGAGGGCAGAGGACAGGGGAGGCTGGAGGGCAGAGGACAGGGGAGGCTGGAGAGCAGAGGACAGGGTAGGCTGGAGGGCAGAGGACAGGGGAGGCTGGAGGGCAGAGGACAGGGGAGGCTGGAGGGCAGAGGACAGGGGAGGCTGGAGGGGCGACATCACGCCACCTATCCTCCTCCTACAGGCTGCATACCTCTCTCCCTCAGTGTAGGCTGCACAGCAGCGGTGTCCGTATCCCCGGGGCCACTTGGCCTCCTGCCGTCCGACAGAGGACTGAGCCCCGGAGGCTGGTGGCAATGCAGGAGCGGAGGGTGATCTGTGCGGCCGCCATTGCGCAGCCCCGGGCGGTGGAAGTGAGGGGGAGGAGCCAGGACTTGTGAAATGAGCCGGAGGTAATGGCAGTCGTCTCCCGAAGTGGTGTGTGGCGGACAGGAGACAACCGGCTAACGCCGGTCGTCTCTCGGCCGTGATGTGTGGGTGTTTTGGGCACTGTTGGGGCGGCCGTAAGCGTGGCGGGGCTGGGTGAGTCCCGCTCTGCTTACGGCCGGCATCTTGGTCCACCCTGAGCGGGTGTAGTGCCCAAGGCACTTGCATCCGGTGACGTAATTGTTGTCACTTGAAGACGGAAGTGGCTTTGGCTTTTATATATGGCGGGCCGATTGTAAAGAATGGGGTAGTGTAGAATATGTATGTAGTTTACATATTGTGATTGACAGAACTTGTTAAGTAAACATGAGCGAAGTACATATATATATATATATATATATATATATATATATAGCAGTACGATGGTATATGGTGGTAATTTGAGCACATGTATAGCAGCACTATAGTATATGGCGGTAGATTATAGTGAATGTATAGCAGCACTATAGTATATGGCGGTACATTACAGTACATGTATAGCAGTGCTATGGTATATGGCAGTACATTACAGTACATGTATAGCAGCACTATGGTATATGGCAATACTGCGGTCACCGCGGTCCCCCACTCCTCCTGGCCCCCGGTCGTCCACAGTAAAATTAAAAAAATCCTCAGTGAGGATACTCACCTGTCCGGCGGCTCGTTCCACCTCCGCCTTGTAGGTCCTACAGGCCTTTAGGACCTGTAGTTGCCTGGGCAAGCGATCAGCTGAGGAGGGGAGGGGGGGCAGGATTGTGTTGGGGGGGCAGAATGGAGCGAGTGGGGCAGGATGTAGCGAGCGGGGCAGGATGTAGCGGGAAGGGGGGGCAGGATGGAGCGGGAGGGGGCAGGATGGAGGCGGGGGAAACAGGATGGAGCCGGGGGAAACAGGATGAAGCCGGGGGAAAGAGGATGGAGCCGGGGGAAAGAGGATGGAGCCGGGGGGAACAGGATGGAGCCGGGGGGAACAGGATGGAGGCGGGGGGAACAGGATGGAGGCGGGGGAGCGGGGGGCAGGATGGAGTGAGCGGGGCAGGATGGAGGCGGGGGAGCAAGAAGAGCGGGGGGCAGGATGGATTGAGCGTGGCAGGATGGATTGAGAGGGTCAGGATGGAGGCGGAGGAGCAGGATGAAGCCGAAGGGGCAGGATTGAGCAGATGAGCAGAATGGAGCAAGCGGGGCAGGATGAGTAAGCGTGAGGGCAGGATGGAGGCGGGGGAGCAAGAACAGCGGGGGTTAGGATGGAGCGAGCAGGGCAGGATGGAGCGAGCAGGGCAGGATGGAGTGAGCGGGGCAGGAAGTAGCGAGTGGGGCAAGAAGGAGCAAGGGGGGCAGGATGGTGGGTGGCGGAGCAGGATGGGGGTGGCGGGGCAGGATGGAGGGGGTGGGCAGGATGGAGGGGGCAGGGCAGGATGGAGGCAGAGGGGAGGATGGAGCCGGAGGGGCAGGATGGAGCCGGAGGGGCAGGATGGAGCCGGAGGGGCAGGATGGAGACGGAGGGGCAGGATGGAGGTGAGTGGCGCAGGATGGACGGAGCGAGGCAGGATGGAGAAGGCGAGGCAGGATGGAGACGGCAGGGCAGGATGGAGACGGCAGGGCAGGATGGTGGCGGGGGGGGGAGGATGGAGGCGGCGGGGCAGGATGTTGGCGGGGGTGAGGATGGTGGTGGAGGTGCGGGATGGAGTCGGGGGGGCAGGATGGTGTTGGGGGGCAGGATGGATAGGGGGGGCAGGATGGAGGCGCTCCTCCTGACCCCCTCCACTCCCCGCGGCACCTGTCCCTCTGGGCCTCCAGTCTCTGCGGCCCCCTTCCCTCTGGGGCTGCACACCCCCCTCCCCCGCTCCTTCATGGTGATAATAAAAATAAAAAAAACTCAGTGAGGATACTTACCCTGCGGCGGCTCGCTCCACCCGTCTTGTAGGTGGCAGGACAGGACCTGTCGTTGGCTGGGAAACCGATCTGCTGGGGGTCAGTGGGCAAAGCGGGGGTCAGTGGGCAGAGTGGGGGATGAGTGGGAAGAGCAGGAGTTAGTGGGCAGAGTCATTGGGCAGAGCAGGGTCAGTAGGCAGAGCTGGGGTCTGTGGGCAGAGCTGGGGTCAGTGGGCATGGTCAGTAGCCAGAGGGGGGGGTAAGTGGGCAGAGCAGGGTCAGTGGGCAGAGCGGGGGTGAGTGGGCAGAGTGGGGGGTGAATGGGCAGAGCAGGGTCAGTGAGCAGGATTGGGGGGTCAGTGGTCAGAGCAGGGTCATAGCGGGGGTCAGTGGTCAGAGCAGGGGTTAGTGGGCAGAGTGATTGGGCAGAGCAGGGAGGGGTCAGTGGGCACAGCAGGGGTTAGTGGAAAAAATCAGTGGGCAGAGCAGGGGTGAGTGGGCAGAGCAGGGGTGAGTGAGCACAGTCAGTGAGCAGAGCAGGGGTCAGCGGGCAGAGCGGGGGTGAGTGGGCAGAGCAGGGTTTAGTGGGCATAGCAAGGGTCATTGGGCACAGTCAGTGGGCATAGCAGGGGTTAGTGGGCAGAGCGGCGGTCAGTGGGCACAGTGAGTGGGCAGAGAAGGGTCAGTGGGTAGAGCATGGGTGAGTGGGCACGGTCAGTTGGCAGAGCAGGGGTCAGTGGGCATGGTGAAAGGGCAGAGCGGGGGGTGAGTGAACAGAGGGTGGTCAGTGGGCAGAGCAGGGTCAGTGGTAAAAGCAGGGGCGAGTGGGCAGAGCGGGGGTGAGTGGGCAGAGCGGGAATAAATGACCAGAGCAGGGTCAGTAGGCAGTGTGAGGGGTCAGTGGGCAGAGCATGGTCAGTGGGCAGTGTGAGGGGTAAGTGGGCATAGCATGTTCAGTGGGCAGTGTGAGGCGTGAGTGGGCAGTGTGAGGGGTCAGTGGGCAGTGTGAGGGGTGAGTGGTCAGAGCAGGGTCAGTGGGCAGAGCAGGGTCAGTGTGAGGGGTGAGTGGGCAGAGCAGGGTGAGTGGGCGGGGGAGGATGGAGGCGGCGGGGCAGGATGTTGGCGGGGGTGAGGATGGTGGTGGAGGTGCGGGGTCAGTGGGCAGTGTGAGGGGTGAGTGGTCAGAGCAGGGTCAGTGGGCAGAGCAGGGTCAGTGTGAGGGGTGAGTGGGCAGAGCAGGGTGAGTGGGCAGGTGTGAGTGGTCAGTGAGCAGAGCAGGGTCAGTGGGCAGAGCAGGGTGAGTGGGCATTCAGGGGTCAGTGGGCAGAGCATGTTCAGTGGGCAGAGGAGGGTCAGTGGGCAGTGTGAGGGGTCAGTGGGCCGAGCAGGGTGAGTGGGCAGAGCAGGGTCAGTGAGGGGTCAGTGGGCAGAGGATGGTCAGTGGGCAGAGCAGGGTCAGTGTGAGGGGTCAGTGGGCAGTGAGGGGTGAGTGGGCAGAGCATGGTGAGTGGGCAGAGCAGGATGAGTGGCCAGTGTGAGGGGTCAGTGGGCCGAGCAGGGTGAGTGGGCAGAGCATGGTCAGTGGGCAGAGTGGGGGTGAGTGGGCAGAGAGGGGGTGAGTGAGCAGAGAGGGGGTGAGTGAGCAGAGAGGGGGTGAGTGAGCAGAGAGGGGGTGAGTGGGCAGAGAGTGGGGGTGAGTGGGCAGATCAGGATGAGTGGGCAGAGCAGGGTGAGTGGGCAGAGTGTGGGTGAGGGGGCAGAGAGGGGGTGAGGGGGCAGAGAGGGGGTGAGGGGGAAGAGTAGGGGGGTGAGTGGGCAGAGTTTGGGGGTGAGTGGGCAGAGTGTGGGTGAGTGGGCAGAGCAGGGTCAGTGGTCAGAGTGGGGGTGAGTGGGCAGAGCAGGGTCAGGGGCAGAGTGGGGGTCAGTGTGCAGAGTGGGGGTGAGGGGGCAGAGAGGGGGTCAGTGGTCAGAGTGAGGGTCAGTGGGCAGAGCAGGGTCAGTGTGCAGAGTGGGGGTGAGGGGGCAGAGAGGGGGTGAGGTGGAAGAGTTGGGGGGTGAGTGGGCAGAGTTGGGGGGTGAGTAGGCAGAGTGGGGGTCAGTGGTCAGAGTGGAGGTCAGTGGGCAGAGCAGGGTCAGTGTGCAGAGTGGGGGTGAGGGGGGCAGAGAGGGGGTGAGGTGGAAGAGTTGGGGGGTGAGTGGGCAGAGTTGGGGGGTGAGTAGGCAGAGTGGGGGTCAGTGGTCAGAGTGGGGGTGAGTGGGCAGAGCAGGGTCAGGGGCAGAGTGGGGGTCAGTGGTCAGAGTGGGGGTGAGTGGGCAGAGCAGGATCAGGGGCAGAGTGGGGGTCAGTGGGCAGAGCGGGGAGTGAGGGAGCAGATCGTGGGTCAGTGTGCAGCGCAGGGGGATGAGTAGGCAGAGTAGGTTAGATCGGGACAGGACCTTTGATGACGTCACGGTCATGTGATCTGTGACTCCACCCATCATCTTGACGTCATCAGAGGTCCTCAAGCAGGATGAAGAGAGATCGCGGCTGGCTGGAGGGAGCTGTGGTAAGAGGCGGGGGGGGGGACCGGACAGTGGAGGGGGTCTGTGCTGACAGGCGGGGGGTGACCGGAGAGTGGAGGGGGGCGATCGGGGAGCGGAGGGGCAGTGGTGATAGGCTGGGGGTGACCGGGCAGTGGAGGGCGGCTATGGTGACAGGCAGGGAACTGATGGGGCAGCGGGGGGAAGTGTTGTGACAGGCGGGGGTGAGCGGGCAGTGGAGGATGGCTATGGTGACAGGCAGGGGGGTGATGGGGCAGCGGAGGGAACAGTGGTGACAGGCGGGGGGTGACCGGGCAGGGAGCGCGGGCAGGAGGAGGTTCACTATATATGTAATGTAATGTAATATGACCCTAACGCACTTCCGTAAGTTTGGCAGCCACGTCCACGACGACGGAAGTAGCGCCGAAACTTACGGAAGTGCTCTACGGCAATTATATATTATATATATATATATATATATATATATATATATATATATGCACAATTATTATATGTTTATTTACTTGTTATGAAATCAAATAAAAATTTTAGAACCAAATAAATAGTTAATAGACAGTGGAAAATGAACAAACTGAGAAGAAATAATTGAATGGGAGAAAATTAGCGGGATTAGAATTCACAGTATGGCATGTTGTGGGATCTACTGGCCGAAAGTATGGCCTTTTGACCATTGCGGTATTGTCAACATCGGTAGACTACTGTGCTATGGTGTTGCAGTACAAAGAAGATATATACCGTATATACTCGTGTATAAGCCGAGTTTTTCAGCCCAAAATTTGGGCTGAAAAGTCTCCCCCTCGGCTCATACACGGGTTAATACGGTAATCTCTGCGTGGTGGGGGCTGTGGAGGCTGGAGGAGGCGGGGGGGGGCTGCTGTATGAACGGCCCCGTCACGTGGGGCCGCTCATTAAATATGCACTGCTTCCCCCTGTCAATCAGCGGCAGGGGGAAGCAGTGCATATAGCCCCCAAATGCTGGCACTCGCCCCCCCTTGTAATGGCCCCCCCCCCCGCTGCTTATACATTACCATCCCGGTCTTCTGATCATCGCCGCTCCTCGGTGCTCCTCGCTGCTCCGTCCTCTCTGCTCCCGGCCTGCTGCATCCGTGATCTCCGGCCGTCGCAAGGCATATGACGTCATCGCGCGACGGCCGGGGATCCCGCATGTAGCAGGCCGGGAGCAGAGAGCACGGAGCAGCGAGGAGCACCGAGGAGCGGCGATGATCAGAAGACCGGAATGGTAAGAGAAGCGGGGGGGGCCCTTGCAAGGGGGGGGCGGAGTGCCAGCATTTGGGGGCTGCTGGGGACCCCCAGGGGGCTGTTGGGGACCCCCAGGGGGCTGCTGTGTACCCCCTGGGGCTGCTGGGGACCCCCCAGGGGGCTGCTGGGGACCCCAGGGGGCTGCTGTGTACCCCCTGGGGGCTGCTGTGTACCCCCTGGGGGCTGCTGGGTACCCCCTGGGGGCCTGCTGTATACCACTGGGGCTGCTGTATACTACCACTGGGGCTGCTGTATATACCTCTGGGGCTGCTGTATACCACTGGGCCTGCTGTATACTACCACTGGGGCTGCTGGGGCTGCTATATACTACCACTGGGGCTGCTGTATACTACCACTGGGGCTGCTATATACTACCACTGGGGCTGCTATATACTACCACTGGGGCTGCTATATACTACCACTGGGGCTGCTGTATACTACCACTGGGGCTGCTATATACTACCACTGGGGCTGCTGTATACTACCACTGGGGCTGCTATATACTACCACTGGGGCTGCTATATACTACCACTGGGGCTGCTATATACTACCACTGGGGCTGCTGTATACTACCACTGGGGCTGCTATATACTACCACTGGGGCTGCTGTATACTACCACTGGGGCTGCTATATACTACCACTGGGGCTGCTATATACTACCACTGGGGCTGCTGTATACTACCACTGGGGCTGCTGTATACTACCACTGGGGCTGCTATATACTACCACTGGGGCCGCTGTATACTACCACTGGGGAGGCCTGTATACCACTGGGGGGGCCTGTATACCACACTGCTGGGGGCTGTATACCTGTGCTGGGGTCCACCCTCGGCTTATACACGAGTCAATAGGTTTTTCCAGATTTTTGGGGCAAACGTAGGGGGGTCGGCTTATACACGGGTCGGCTTATACACGAGTATATATGGTATACAGTATGTACATAAAAAAAGCGTGTCCTCAATAGGGAAACATTATTCCTAGGACATAAAGTGACTCCTACAACGGAGTAAAGTTAAAATAAAAATCTTCATTACATGGTAAAAGTAAAAACTGTAGGGAATCACAGTATGAGGAGGCGCAAAATAGACTTGCGCAGCCATGGGGTAACAATAATAATATGACTACAAGGATAGCAAATTACTAGCAACCTGCCAGTATACCGTCACTTATCAAATAGGCAGAAAGAATAATGAAGTGTAGGAAAATAGGTCACAATTCAAAGTACAGTATTTCTACAAAAGGATGTGTATATAATACATTTAAAGCTTCCAATATTAATGAGGATAGGATAGTCTGATAGTGCAGACAAAGACC